>JACCGJ010019920.1:0-18751 GCA_013407085.1 Atriophallophorus winterbourni
GTAGCAGACGTGGATGCAAGAACTTCCATCCAATTCCTTTCTCCAGTCGTCTAACGTTATGAGAAGATTTGTGAGACAGGATCGGTGAGATCGAAATCCATGCTGTGCTGGCGAAAACAAATTAAGCGTTTCAAAGTGTGTAACCATTCTTTTCGAGACTATACGTTCCATGACCTTAGCAATAACAGGTAAAAGTGTTACGGGACGATAATTTGCAGCGTCCAATCGGCAACCGCCTTTGAAGATAGGTGTTATCACGCCGACTTCCATCTTTCGTAGCTACTCCCGTAACGAAGAAGTTTGAACAGGCTGGAGAGACGTTCACAAGCTGACGGTGACAGAACCTTAGCACATCTGGTGTGAATGCCTCCGCTCCTGGGGATTTCTGACATTTAGTTTGAGCCAATGCCTTGCCAACATCTTAAGATTTATCAAATATCGCACACATGTTCGATTCTGTTTTCGATTGAAATACCGTCAAAACGTTTCCACTAAAACCTTTGGCACGAACACTTTCGAGTCGTAAATTGCCAGAGCATTTGCGGTTTCCAACGATGTTTCAGTGAGTTTTTCACCATTCTGGATGGGAAAAATACCTGGTTTGACTTTTGCTTTCGCGTTCATGATTTTGTATAATAACTTAGGGTTGCGTTCCATTTTCGACAGGAGCATCAATTGGTGCACTTCCTTATCCTCTCGACTAGCGCATCACTTTGTTGCGTAACATACGGAAATGTTGCCAGAAGTAAAAAGTAGTGTTGGTTTTATGCTGCACCCAAACGCTGCTCGCTTCAGTGCTATCCACTTTTTTGTTCAGCTGCAGACAACAAAACGAAGTTTAGTTCTCTAGTCACTTGCGCTGATTTGCCACTCCCTTACGGAGACGAGTGTGAGGTGTAGTCTTGTACACTAATGAAACATTTTGAATGTGTCGACAGATTTTCCCTGCTTTCGGTAGAAGTTGCTTGAATATATCTACGAAATGTTCTTCAGTTAGCGGTGCTAAGGTGCTTCATGGCTTTCATTCTGCATAAACAGTTAACGAATTAATAAATGAATGAGAAAATTAACCGAAGTGAACTGGAAATTATTATCTGGATTTCCGTGCTAACTGAAAACATGCTGTGAGCTGTATTAGTGGTTAGATTTGTCGTACGGTTTAATTTCAGACCATTTTGAGTCAACATTGACCATGTTATATCAGGTTACTCCATCCTCAATGTAACGTTTTAATTTTCTTGAGAAGACGGATTTCAAAAATTATGAACAATATTTTATTTTTCATATATATACCATACACATAGAAAACGATCACAAGGAACCCGCTGCACAAATCGGCACAGTTTCCGGATTTACACCTGTCGGACAATCGATGATATCCGCGTCGTTCACACTCCAATTGTCATCCGCGGCTACGTTGTCATTCACTACGTGAAACACTGCACAAGTACCGCTTGGAGTTCGCACCTGAATGTGAAGGGTTGCTTCCTGGTCCACTGTTCTGGATACCTGGATTAGCTCATAACCGTGAGGCAAAGAATAACTGCCGTGGAACGCGGACAAAAGAGCCCGATCGAACTGTGATGGAAATCAATTAAATCAATTAATTTATTATCGTCTTTTTCAAAGTCTACTTTCTTTCCGAATGGTCACAAGCTTACCAGGTTTATGAGGTTGCTCCTTTCCTGATTTGTGGGAATGCATTCTTCCATTGGTTCAGTACGTTTATCTGTTGGATTATAATTCTTTGTCCTTGTCCTTGTACTTGGACTCGAAGATGCACCATATGGTCCCGGAGTGGAGCATCCTCCGTAAGTATAAGTTTGATGAACAGATTGTGTATCCTCGGGTTGTGAAGTATAAAGCTCTTCACCTATACTTTCTGATGGTTGTTGTGCACTTGTGCTAGCCTCGGTATACATGGGCGTGGTGGGCTTTACTGATGAAGGATCTTTTATAGGCTGTCCAGATGGATCAAATTCCTGGAACGAATAGCTGCTCGAATCGTCATCGTCATATGGTAAGTTTGTGGGATTCAATTCATCGGAATTTTCACCTGAAATGGTTGTCACAACCATTAGTGGATCTGTAGTGGCTGATCTGAATGATGATCGTGCGGTTTGATTCTTTTTGGGATCAACGATTGCGCAAGCAAAATCAGTTTCTGTTGGGATACCAATACAACGAACTGCTAACTTGCAGTTCCAATTTTTATTGTTGATCTTCTCACATACAGGTGATACCCAGTTGGTCATACTTTGACGATCGCCAATTGCCCGCATTTCGACTACACTTGCATAGGCTGTCAAGTAGCCGACGATGCTCATGTAGAAAGTTTTCATGGTTGGTGACCTTAAAAGTTGTAGGAAAGGATATGTATACCAATATAATTTCGACATAATAAAAATGGACACTTGAATGCTTACCGAAGCGAATTCACACTATTTCACGTTAGAACTTAATCCAGAATGAAATTCGGTTACATTTATATAATAAAATCTTTACAGCATCCAGGGTTGTCTAAACATTGGGTCACTGGAATATTAACTAGACAGATTCACGGTGCGTTATCGTGCAATCATCTACATACTGATCACGAATAATTTATTATTTTTACTATCATGTCCATTTAATGATGTTGCACACGCTTGCTATACATATCAAAGCTTGCATAATTTTACAATTAGTTTGGTTTTGCATCGCGACAAACTCATTAAGATAATGTGCAATAAAGTTTTTGCGTCCGTGCTTCACCTTTTGTCATTCACGTGGCAGTTTCTACTGAAGCTTACCTTTAAAAATAAAATAAAAATAAAAAAGGCGCTAAACACATATATTCGAAATTTTGTTAATGTATAGCCAGACAACATATCATTGATCTTGTCGTTTTTCAACATTTTGAATTTATCGTCAAAAAGTAAATGACTGAACAACGCCATAGGATAGTCGCATAAAAATCTAATGAAATGGGCTTTCATAACCCAGGTGCGTCGGTTTAAAAAAATAATAAGGAATATTTATGTTTAGCCAAGCTCGTTTTCAAGAACGTGTGTACATCCGATTCCCTGTAAAAATTGTGTTTGCAAAGGTGTCAATCATACTTATTTTGCAGAAAAGCTTTATGGAAAATCGGATCGCTCAGTGACGATGATTTTTTAAAGGTTTACAGTTTCATTGAAAACATAGAGGACTGAATAAACGTTTCAGCGACAGATAATATTGTGTATATTTGTTGGAGGTTTGGTGCATGACAATGTGTTGCGTAATAATGGAACCGATGTTAAATAGATTATTAAGTGGGGGAACGCCGCGCGTATTATTCCTTAGGTTAAGATTATTAATTTATCTTGAACTTTGGTACAATCAAGGGTGTTCAATCCGTGTTTTGACTTTGTAAGGTCATACAATCGGCTAAATATTTTGGGTGATTTACAATGAAACTTACACCATTATCGACGCCCTTATCTCTGAGGGATTCGATTTTGGTTTACAATATTTTGCCTACTGCAAACCACACTATGCAGTGCTTATTTAATCAACGGGGCTGTCTATTACTAGGGCTCATATATTGACTCACACTGTCCCTCCCTCACGACTTAACTGTAGACGACATTTTTTGCCGTTTGAGTTTGATTTACGTGGAACAATCAGCATGAACATGTTGTAACTTCCAAAATCAAAATATGCTAAAGAGAAATCTTGATGCTCTTTTGGCCCTTAACCTGTGCATCGAAGAAAATTATACACCATGACCCCATGGATATATATATTTCACCGCACAGTGCGAACAAAAACAATTTCTGCCTTTTGGACTTTTACGAGATTCTTGGACTGTTCAGCGAGCAACCGACTCCCGTTTGTGCTTATTATCATTCTGTGGTTTTCTGTAAAGCTATATACTTTTAATACTATCAAAATTGAAGTGAAGTGAATTAAAAGTAGAACAACCAAGCATTCCTATCACACACATCAAACACGTGTTTTACTGGTTTTCCTTATATATGTCAGAATGATATCGCTTCGTACCCTCATTTGGGTAAAGTCAAATAGACCCAGACGACGCAATCTTTCGGTGTATGGAACATTTTGAAGACCCATCACTAACTTTGTTGCTTTGTGTTAGATGTTATCAAAGAGAGCAATAACGTTACACAGCCAAGGAGCCCAGACTTCTACCGCATACTCGTCGTAGGGCGAAGGTAACACTTTCTGTCAAACAGATATGACGCATGGTGGAGTTCAACCCCAAAATAAATTATCTTATGTTTAACGATCAATTTAGGTTGAAACCAGGAGTTGCGTCCGTTAACACGTCAGCTGGACCAGCAACAACTGCATCGGAAAATGCTGAAGCATTAGCCACTTGTTATTCATTTGTATTCAGCACGAGAGAAAATGATATATACATCCCAAATCAAACCATTTCAACCACGGTTGTCATGAGTAAAATGAATGTAACGTCGAAACGCGTCCTTCAAACATTATTTAATCTAAAACCGGAAATTCTTCCGGGTCCGACGGAATAATCCAACTCATATTGAAGCATTATGGAAAGTTGCTATACAAACCACTCACAATTTCAAAAACACTGGAAATGGCGTTAATCATAGCCTACTACAGCAGAAGCTTGAAAGGCTTGGCAAACACTTCCAACAATAAAATTGACTGAGCCGATAATATACGTCATTTTTGTATCTTTGATTCCAGACTCAAAGGTTACTACCAAAGAGCCCGTAGTGCATGCGTCACACTCTAACAAGTCACCATTTGCCCAGGTGGTGACTAAAACACGTAAACGTTCAACGGGCGCACTGACGCCTAAACTTCACGCAGAAGAAGAAGATTTAAGAAAAACCGTCTGACGTCATTAGCAGCCGAAAAATTCTATAAAGCACGGAAAGACTTTAAACGTAATCTGTATCAATATTACTAAGTCAAAAGCTACACTCTTTCAAGTAATGCAAAAATATAAACTTGAAAATTGCTTCGGTATTTGCAATAGAATTGGCTTAGATGTTATATACCCATCGTCGGTAACTCGGCTCGCTCGTCCCCCGGAAACCCGAATTAAGAAAAACCACGTTTGCTTATGATCACTTTTGCTAACGAAAAGGAACAACTTGTGCTCCGAACTATCAACGAAAAGGCTCAAATCCACATAAGGTTATATTTTTGTCATGTAACATGGCGGATGCTTTCCGATCCGCACTAAAGCATTGCAGAAACAGATTACCTGAAAACGTTAGATTGTGCAATCACAAAGCCGGCGTTGAAGTCAAATCGCTGCTTACCATAGGAAAATCAGCAGAGGCGGACAAAAAGTCGTCCGCAAAAATACCGAAACTTGTTCCAAAATACGACAAGGTACGACGTCGACGGCGTAGGACCAATAAATACTGTTACTGACTCATTTTTACATGCTAAAAGCTCAATCGAATGTCTCTATATGAATGCCCAAAGTTTGTTTAATAATTTGGCTAAACTTACCGAGCTGTGCAAACGATACCCACCCGACCTAGTCGCGGTTAATGAAACCTAGTTTCCATCTTGTATGACTGAAAGCGAACTGTCAATCCATAACATGTTACTAACACGGAACAATCTCCCACGAAAAGGTGGTGATGTGCCTCTATTCTGTCCCGAAAATCTTCACTGCATGAACATTCACGATCCCAACCTTGAATCATAAGATATCATCTTGTGTAGCCATACACTGTAGTCAAAGGACGACTGCATTATTGGCATTATATAGCGCCCCCCGGCCTCGACGGATGCTCCAAACGATAGGTTATAAGAGGCTCTACACAGTGACGGAGAGATGCGAAGCTCCTAATTACTGGTCATGGGAGACTTTAAACATACTCATCTCTTTGCAAGATCAGATCATCCTCTATACATACTGATAGTAAACTCCTTGAGCTGATCGACATGATTCCACTGCATAACCATGTGTCCCACTCTACTCACAGAAGAGGATTAGAGTTGCCGTCCGTTTTGGATTTAATCCTTACTCCGAGTTAACGACAGTTGAGAGTGTTGACTACATTGCCCCCTCGCTCGGAGTGATGATATGGTGTAGGGATTGGATTATGTATGCGGCTCTCGACGAGTATGTGATTCTGCAAAACTACGCGAGTTTACGTGAAGCGCGGAAGCTTTATCATCACAACACCGAAACAAATTGCACCGCACTCACGGAAAGATTTCAGTCAAACATATATCAAAATATGTAATTTGTTGATAAATGACGGACAAACGACTCTCGCTTTAAGCTTCGTAGTCGCACGAAATAGTGGATCTAGCAATGGAATTCTTCTTGGGTTCAACACAGAAATACAAGGATTGATAATTCATGGCAAAATTCTGCAGAATTCGAAAAAAAATGAACGCTCTCATTAAGGAATTCAAGCAAAATTACCATCGCATTTCTATCTTTGAAAATGGAAGGAAATCCAAAATTATTATAACGTTTTGTCAATGTTTGATACAGGGGTGTTTCCTCTGCTTACTGAGGATGAATTAACAGTCTCATCAAAGGAAACAACTGAGGCATTCTCTCAATTTTATGCAAAATATTTATTCTGGTAACATTCAGATCGACTGAATAATTGCCGACATCAACTGTGACGCAACAGCTGACTTAGATCGAGATCAAATCAGCGATTATTCAAGGATATCTGTATTGAATGAAAACTAGAAAATCCCCTGGAGCGGACGGAATCATACCAACTGTACTGAAATCCGTTACCAGCACCTGTGTGAACCATTTATTGAATTTTTTAGATGTTCTCTAACCGAAAGTTTGGTATCAACAGAGTGGAAGACAGGGGTATTTTCACTTATCTACAAGGGTGGTAGACGTTCAGATCTAGTAAACTACCGTGCTGTCATCTTACTTCCTAGGATATTGAAAGTTATCGCAAGGTTCCGTCCTCTGGCCAGTACTTTTCTTGGTTTACATCAAGGACCTACCAGAGACGCTTCCATGCAAGGTGATTCTCATTGCTGACGATATATAACATTTGGACGCGGATAAAATCAACTATGGAGTGTGCACAGCTGCAAAGTGATTTCGATCCTTTCCATTAATGGTCGGTTTGGAATAAGCTGCCATTTAATTTCCAAAAATGCAAGGTGATGCAAATTAGTAAGCCATTCCAGATCCAATATTACTTTGGGAAGATGATTTTGAGCTTGGCCGAGTCGGAAATGGAACTTCGAGTCTGGGTATGCGACAGCCTGAAGAACAGCATGTATTGTGAGGTCATCCGAAAGCGTGATTCCAAGCGCTTATCCATGCCGCGACGGATTTTCATATACTTTTCTCCTGGGACGTTGACTACTCAATTCCAAACATGGTGCATGCATCCGTGCTTAAAAAGTATATACTATTGCTTGATAAAATATACCATCGAGCAACCAGCCATATAGGTGGTTTCCTGAAACTAACGTACAAGCAACGACTGCAAAGACTAAAAATCGTCACTCCCGATCAATGAAGCCTTCGGAGTCATACTAAGATACAAAAGATTAAATACCGCACATCATTCTTTGAAACATTTTTTCGAATAACGTGAGTCACAACATACGAGCAGCTATTCAGTGATTCAAGAATCAAGAATCAAGGTTTTATGGGGAAAAAAGCAATTGCTTTACATGTAACATTGGATGAAAACTATTACAAAAAAATAAAATGTAATCAAAAACACATTGTTACATGTTTGTCTGGGTTCATATTGATTCAATACACAGGGCCGATTATGGGGAGTTGTTTGATATATGCATCTAGTTTTGCTTTAAAAACATCAAATGTTGTTGCATTCACAACGTTTTGCGGTAGTGCATTCCATAGAAAGCAGATACGCACAGAGAAGAAATGGCGCCGACAGTCAAGTCTTGAGTGCGGTATTGCGAGGCAACTTGAGTGACTACGTGTATTCCGAGGGGTAATTGTTTTTATTACATCTCGGAGAGGGTGGTTTTCGATTCTCATTATTTGTAAGCTAGAATAACGTTGCTCCTCATTCGCCTCTGTGTAAAATCAGGCAAACCTAGTATGGCCATTCGCTCTTGATATGGGACGTGCTGCATCGCATCAACTAGCTTTGTAGCTCGGTGGTAAATTCTATCCAAGAGATCGATGTCTTTGCGCAGCCACGGTGTCCAGGCTGGGATCAAATACTCCATCTTTTGTTGAATGTAAGTATTTATAATATGGGGAAGTGTTTTGGGAGTGAACCGCCCGAAAATTCTCCTCAGGATTCATAATATACCACATACCCGATTAAACACTTTTCGACTATGCATATTTGGGTTCAGGTTATTAGTGATCCAAGTCCCGAGATCCTTTTCAGTGGTGTTCCAAGTTAGGCTTTCATGGCCTAGATGATATGTGTGGTCGTAATTACGGCCAAGCTGTAACATATTGCATTTACGTAAGTTGAACGGCATTTGATTTAATAGGGATCAGTGATACAGAGCATCCAAGTCCTGTTGTAGCATCAAACAATCTTCACTAGATCGGATTTGCTTCCATATTTTAATGTCGTCAGCAAAAAGAACTAACTTACACCGCACTATTTCAGTAATATCATTGATGTATAACAGGAAAAGGATAGGCCCGAGCGAACTCGCTCATGCCGATCGGTCAGATAATCTGTTAATCACGATAGTAGGTTACACCTTATTCCATAATGCGCTAGCTTTTGCAGAAGCATGCTGTGATTGACCTTGTCAAATGCCTTTGATATATCAATATAACAAGCATGTACCGCATAGCCTTGATCAAACGACATCGTCCAATCATTTAGTGTGATCAGTAAATTCGAAAGACAAGATCTGGTCCGGCGGAACCCGTGTTGTGCTGCTGACAAAAGTCCTCTTACTTCAAGGTGACCCACAATACATTCACTTATGATGCGCTCCATGATCTTTGAAATACAGGGTAGCAGCGTTACAGGTCTGTAATTTGCTGCGTCAGAACGACAGCCAACCTTTGTAAATTGGTGTTATCACACCTGCTTTCCATGCTAAAGGTACGCAACCTTCGCGAAGACTCTGGATGAAAACCGCAGTTAAGCTATGTGAAAGCTCGCTATAACACACATGAAGAATTGATGGGGTAATGTTGTCTTCCCCGGGGGATTTCTTCGTGTTTAATCATCGTAAGTGTCCATCCACTACGAATTGATCTATTACCGGTTCCCTTAGTGGTTCCCCTGTGTTTGATTATACTTGATGCGATAATTGCTGTTTGGGGCAGAAGACTTGAGAGTAAATGCACGCAAGTGCGTCTGTCGTCTCTTGGACTGTGGCGGTCAAACCTTCTTCTGTCATGATCGGGAAAACCCCTGGTTTAACTTTGGTTCTTTCGTTCACAATTTTGTACAATAATTTTGGATTTTCTTCCATTCGTTCCTCCATACATTGTTGGTAATGTTGTTTGTACTGCCGAATGAGGGTGGTGACTCTGTTACGTATTCTGCAAAATCGTAACCAGGATGTAAGGGTGGCATCATCGCAATGAGTGACCCAGACTTACCGTTTTAGTGAAATCCATTTTCTGTTTCTGCTGCGAACCGAGAAACGGAAGGAGTGGACATCTTTCCTATGAATAAATCGAGAGTTAGACAGGATTTGCATCTAAAGGTAGTTCATCAAAGTATTGTAATGTGTATTTGAGTCACTAGAATCAAGTTGAACATCGTTTATCTCAGAGAGTGCTTTCTTGAGTCTCCAAAAGTCGACTCTACGGATGACTTTCAATTCTTCACTGAGTCTCGTTGCACTGCAGACATTATCAAACACGAGCATCACATGGTCACTCAGCCCCAATGGAGCTTCATGGAGTATTGATTCAATGGCCGATTCGTTGGAAGTCAAAACAAATTCTAGAACAGAGGGCCGGTCTGTTCCTCTCATTCTGGTGTGCATGGGTACCAGATCGAATACTTCGCGAACTTTGTGTTCCAGTGAGTTCGTTGAGTGCTGATCTCTGGAGGTTGAAATCCCCAATAATCAGAAGTTGAGCCTGTAGTCGAGCGCTGAAGCGATGAAGTCTTTCAACTGACACATCGCTATGTTCTGCGGTCGAAGTTGGTGAGCGATATATAACCCCAATTGTACAGCTGTCCCCAGGTCAAGTGAGCACCAAAGTGGGTCGGTGAGTGAAAGTTCACTATCTACAATGATATTTACCTTGAGTCGCTTGTGATAATACAATGCAACGCCACCTCCACGGCCATCACGGTCTCGACGAATAAGTGTCATATTAGGGATAGAAAGTTCACTGTCCATCATACTCGACTGATACCAAGTTTCCGTAACAGCAATAAGATCAGGGGACTTTTCTACACAGATATCAATGAGTTCCGCCAGCTTGTTGACTAAACCTTGAGCAATTATATATATACATTTGATCGATACTGCTTGATGTAGCGATGAATCGTGTGGCATATGATAAGGCGTCAGACAGTGTGATACCGGATTTGTCTGAACATAGCGGATATCTCTTGGAGTATGGATTCGTTGAAACCTTAAGAGCATGGTTCACTGATAGAATATATATCGACAGGCCAGTAGCTTGTTAGGTATTTTTGGACAAGGTGTCAAATTGGGCGGCCATGAATGATATGACGTTCAACATACGGAAAAGTAAGATGCTGCACAATGGTAAGAATGGTCCTTGGGCATATCGATTTTGAACTGAAAACTTGGCATGGAGCTCGTTTGGAAAATATTAGAGTATAGATTAGTCGATACCTGAAGAGCACGGTGCACTGCCAGAATATATATTGACAGTCCAGCAGCTTGTTAAGTATTTTTCAACGAACATTTGGAAGATTCTCTCTGGCAACGTTAACAAGGATAATGAACGTCTACAATCGCCTCACAATGGAGTATGCGGTACAGGTCTGGGCTCCATGGCTGCGAAAAGATATTGATACAATCCATCACACAGCAACAAAGTTAGCGAGGGGTTTTTGCAATGTTTCGTACACCGAAAGATTGTGACGTCTGGGTTTATGTGAATTTACCCAAAGAAGGATAGGACTCCATATTATACTGTTATATAATATTGTGTCTACCGAAGCAAATCCACTAAACCTCTTGATTGAGGCTTTGTAGATAGAAAGCATTCAGCTTCCATTCGTGTCTTTCCTGGGTGGTCGGGGTATCACTGCCGTACAGTAAAGCATTTAGTACACACGCGCTGTATACAATCATATTTGTCTTCACAGTCAACTTGCGGCTACTCCAATCACGGGAGTTCAATCGGACCAAAATGACAGCTGCTCCGCTTATCGATCTCCGTGTCTATCGAGAGGTTATCCGCAATGGTTGAACCAAGTTATGTTAGATGATTTATTGGTTCAAGCTGACAGTTTCCAGCAGTGATGATTGGAAGCGAAACCATCACTTAAACGAGGACTTTGGTCTTGCTCATGCTGATTGTTAGCCCAAAGTCTTTGCATGCCGACGAAATACAGTCCATTAGCGGCTGGACGTGTTCTTGGCAGTGAGCAATAATTGCTGTACCGTCGCAAACACCAGGTTACTGATTAGCTCGTCCCGTAACTTGGTTTGTGCTCATCAACCGGTTCTGGTAGAAAAAATTTCCATCAATTCGCGTGCTAAGGTCAATGCCGTCTGTTCTCGTCATAAACGCTTGCTTAAGAAGCAGACCGAAGAAAATATCGAAAACCGTGTGAGCAAGAACACCCCGTTGTTTGACGCTTCGGTGAATTTCAAAGGTTTCTGAACTGAAACCGCTAAAATGGACTGAGCCTTTCATGCCAGAGTGGAATTAAATAATGAGTTTGAACAGTCTTTGGAGGCAGCCTATAAAATCAAGCATTTTGAAAAGGCTATTCTCGCTTCAATAAATCGATAGAAACAAAGTGTAATGACATAAACTATCCCCGTAACATTTTTGAAGTTGTATCAGTGAGAAGATCATATCACCGGTTTATATTTCCCTGCGGACGCCACATTGAGATTCGGAGTAAACTTTATCAGATTATTATGATGGATGTATCGTCGATTTTGCAGCAGAGACGGTCGTTGCGCTCTATCAATCTATGCGTTGTTCTCAACATGCGTTTCTTAACAAGTCATGAAAACAGTACCAGGCCGGAATGTAACTTTGATCGGGTTTCAAGTTCCAAGCGCCCAGTGTGTGCATTTGACCGTGGACATGGTTGTTTTTAAATGACAACAACAGAGTGAACGTTTGAGGGTACACCATATTCGTTGGAAAGTGTATAGCGGGAACGATGGAAGCTGGTTGTCATGGGCGAGTCAGGGAATTTGAATTTACTGAAGATGGGGTTTGTCGCCAAGGTAAAACATAGTTTACCTAACAGCAATTTCTCTCTGTTGCGAACTTAGGTTGATCAAGCAATCCGGCTTGTTTTATTCGTTAGGAGGGTGATTTTCTAACAAAATTTTTATGCATATCGTAATCCTGTGGTGTTGTAAAGCATTAAGTTTTTAACCATAAATACTTGAATCCTTGAATCTTGAAATGCCCCATTCCCGTATCAGCTGTCGTCGTTATTTTTATTCTGTACGTGTGTTTCTTTTGGAATGCCCTCTCTGAAACGATTGTCATGGCGTCGAACCGTTCAATTCAATTCAATTCAATTCAATTTAATGGTCTAAAAAGCACATAGCTTTACAAAAACCACAGAATAATATGCGAATTACAAATAACATAGGTAGTAAAACGGGATTTGTTTGCCTACTGATCAGTTCAGGAATCACGTAAAAATACATAGAGCACAAATTGTTTTCAAACGGTTTGATAGGGTAAATATGTATAGTTTACTTCGATGCATGGGTTCAAAGCTTTATGATGCAGAATATATTGCATCAATGTTTGGATTGGTCGACTCATGTAAAGTATTCAACTTTATTACGCTTAACACTACATAGATATTTTTAATCCTTTTTCATTAACGAATATTTAGTATGATATGGTAGCTGTGAAGCTATGTACATCTTGTGACCATAAATTCTTGAAACTTAAAAAATGTAGTCGCCACATCTCGAATTACTAAGTGAAATGACTATCAACGAATACATGGTTGGGCGGGAACTTTGTCAACTAAACGAAAAGAACTCCCCTGGTGCAGACAAAATCCCCCCGCCCTACTTCGTAGGTGTCGCGTTGCTTTGACTGCACCCCTCACTCGCATATTCAATCTCAGCTTAAATGAAGGAAAAATACCACCGCAGTGGAAAGCAGGGATGATAACTCCTATTTATAAAGGCGGTAGCCGTTCAGACACAGCAAACTATAGACCGGTAACGTTACTTCCGGTGATCTCTAAACTAATGGAACACATTGCGACTCCGCGCATAAGAGAACATTTTGAAAACCAAGATATTTTGACCGCAGCAAAACACGGTTTTCAAAGAGATCGTTCCTGTTTATCTAACCTTCTTACAACGTTCGAGGATTGGACCAAGGCACGAGACGAAGGTGAGGCTGTACATGCTTGCTACATCGATATTTCCAAAGCTTTCGATAGAGTCAACCATGACATCTTAATTAAAAAGCTCGAATCCTATGGAATAACGGGAATATTGCTGAATTGGATAAGGGACTATCTTACTGATAGACACGTCCAAGTTTGCGTTGGCAGCACCTTATCTAGAAAAATAGACGTCACGAGTGGAGTTCCGCAAGGCTCGGTGCTTGGACCTCTTCTATTCTTGGTATATATGAACGATATAGTAGAGGATATTGGATGCAACTTGATACTATTTGCCGATGATATTAAAATTGGAAACGTGTCAGTTCTGTTAATGACTGTATGGCATTACAACGGGATCTGTGCACCTTATTTCGTTGGTCCCAGTTAAATGAGTTACCATTTAACCCTGCGAAATGTAAAATGCTGCAGCTTGGAAAATCTCTGCACCACACGTATCAGCTTGGCACGCAAGATCTCGTCTGGACCACCGCAGAAAAAGATCTCGGTATCTGGTTTTCGTTTAACCTGAAGCCGGGACAGCATTGCCGGATGGTGTACAATAAAGCTTGCCGTATCTTGAGTCTTCTCAAAAGAATATTTCGGATTTTTACGCCCGAAACCCTACCCCGGGTAATTAATACGTATATACGTCCTGTTATGGAATATTCCATCCAAGCCTGGGCACCATGGCTGAGGAAGGATATCGAACAACTCGACAGGATTTATCATCGTGCTACAAAGTTGGTCGCCCGGGACAGAAATTTGCCTTTCACAGAGTAAATGATAAAACTGAACCTACACGATTTTACCCAACGACATGATACGTAGTAACCTCATGTTGATATTCACAATCCTGCATACTGAAAACCATCACCTTAAACACTTACTAAATCCCAATGGCCTTACTCGAACACGAACACATTCAAATGCTTCAAGCATTCCGCATTCTCGATTGGATATTCGTCGTAATTTTTTCTCGGTAAGAATTTGTTTCACTTCGAACTATTTGCCTGAAGAAATCACACGCTCAGAATCTGTTGGGGTTTTCGCTTCCACACTCGATGCGTTTATGACGAACCATGCGGTATGCGAGTGTCCCTATTGATTTTTGAGATATTTTATATTTTTTTATATTCCATATACCTTGTCATCCCATGGTTATTGTTGAGCTTACTGCTTTTTCTACCATAGAATTTTCTGAGTTCTGAGTTCTGAGTTCTGAGTTATTTCAACTTATGGTCCGAATAAAACAAGAACGAGCGACTGCTTCTAAGCCTAAGCATATTTGATTCAAGTTAATTCAAGTTTCTTAATGGTCTAAAAAGCAACAAGATTAACAATCACCATAAGTTGGTAAAATTGAAATGTAAGTGAATAAAACATGATAAGGATTTAGATGAAGCAGTATATAAGTGTTCGCGAAACGAAAAATCCATTAAAAATTCTTCTAATTTCATTTTAAAGTCATGCAAGCTCTTCGAGTGAGCAACGCTAGAAGGTAAACAGCTCCAAGTAAAATAGACACGGAGAGAATAAAAATGCCTTTTACAGTTCAAGCGGGAATGGGGTACTAGCAGCATACATTCATTGTTCCGATAATTTCTCGAATAAATTTGCCTAAATAAATACTGTAAGGGATGGTTTGTGGTATGGCATATTTTGTAAAGTAGGATAATGTCTCCTCTGATTCGTCGACAGGGAAATTCGAACAGATACAATTGAACTATACTTTCTTAATTAGGTTTGTATCGAATGCTGAGAACTAGTTTTCTTGAGCGGTGATAGATTCGCTGCATAAGATACACATCTTTCTTGAGCGGTGATAGATTTGCTGCATAAGTTCCACGTCCTTTTTGAGCCACGGAGACCATGACTGCACATCGTTTTCCATGACTGGTTTCCAGTATGTAATCATAATCCTTGGGAATATATTGGGAGAAAATTTTCCAAATACCCGTTTGAGTAGATTTAGAACACGTGTTGCTTTTTTAAAGGCAGTATTAGTTTGAAGTGATGTTTTTAAACTGGAGCATATCCAGACACCCAAATCTTTTTCTTCACTGCAATTTTCAAGCCATGCAAGCCTATTTGATATGTGAAATATAATCGATTCCCCACATTTATGATCCTGCATTAGATAAGGTTGTGAAGCGGATCTATATCTTTTTCGCATAGCAGACAATCTTTTGGGCTACGGATGCAACACCATGTCGTACGCAAATAACGAAATGTTACACCGAACAAGTTCCGGTATATCATTCACATAAATCAGAAAGAGGATTGGAACAATGAAATTAATCTTGGCGAACAACGCTATTTGCTGCGATTGATTTGGATAATGCGCCGTCAACCCGCACCTGGTAATGCGATTTGTTAGGTACTCATTTTGCCAATTAACAACTTTCCGTTGATACCAAGCCTGCCAATCTTCTGCAGTAGTAGGCTACGGTTAACACGATCAAATGCCTTTGGGATATCTAGGCAGCGGGCGTGTATTGCTTGCAATTTATCTGCCGCCTGTGTCCAATCATCTAGTAAATTAGATCCACAGGAATATTTCTGTCTACATCCATGCTGTTTTCTCGAAATGTTTAATTAGATCGGCAACAATGAAGCTCTCAAATAATTTAGAAATCACTGGTCACAGAGTAACAGGTCGGTAATTAGCTACATCAGAGCGATTTCCGCTTTGATAAATAGGAGAAATTATTCCGCGTTTCCAATCGGTAAGAATCACTCCATTTGCCCGTGTTTGTTTAAACAGGTACGTTAGTGGATTGTATAGCAAATCTGCACATTGGTTCAATATTAGCCGAGTTATTCCGTCGCCCGCAGGAGATTTTTTGTTTTTAGATTAAATAATGCTTAGAGGGCGTTTCGTCATGATAAATACTTTCTTGGACAAGAATCGGTCAGTGGCGTTGGAGTTCAAACGAATACCCTTGAGCAAATTAATATTGGACCGAAATTATTCTCGGTATCGAATTAGATGCAGCTATTAGTAAATTTCACGTCATATATATTCGGATCAATAGAGCCATTGGTCCAAACAAAATTAATACGGCTTTCATTAAATCAGCATCTGGTAACCCGATAACCGATAAAACTCAAGAGATGAAATAATGTGTCGAGCACTTCTCCTCTCTATACTCTAGAAACAGCACGGTTTATTGCATGCACTTGAAAATGTGGAGCGTTTACCAACCATTGAACACCTAGATACAACCCCTATTATCGATGAACTCAATAGAATACTCGACCGATTGGCGAGTGGGAGGTCGCTGGTGACGATGGGATATCACTTGAGATCAACAAATTTTGTAGAAAAGCTTTATTATAGCTAATTTATCGTTTGCTTATTCAGTGCTGGACGGAGGAGTTGGTCTCGCAAGAGATGCGGGACACCAAAATCATCACGCTATTTAAGAATAAGGGTGATCGGGGTGATAGTAACAATTGCAGAAGAATTTCTATTCTAAATGTTGGAGGCAAATAGTTTGCTAAAGTTTAAAGATATGGCTACAAGAATAATTTGATAAATGTGGCTTTCGGTGATATGATCTTCTCACTGAAACAACTTCAAAATAGTTACAGGAATAGTTTATGCCATTACACTTTGATTTTATTGATTTAATGAAGCGAGAATAGTCTTTTCAAAATGCTTGATTTTATAGGCTGCCTCTAAAGACTGTTCAAACTCGTTATTTAATTCCACTATGGCAAGAAGGGCTCAGTCCATTTTAACGGTTTCAGTTCAGAAACCTTTGAAATTCGCCGAAGCATCAAACAGTTTTCGATATTTTCTTTGGTCTGCTTCTTAAGCACGCTTTCAGGACGAGAACAGACGGCATTGACCTAAGCACGCGAATTGATGGCAAGCTTTTCTACCCGAAATGGTTGATGAGCACAAACTAAGTTACGGGACGTGCTAATCAGTAACTTGGTGTTTGCGACGGTACAGCCATTATTGCTCACTGTCGCTAATGGACTGATTTTCGTCGGCATGCAAAGACTTTGGGCTAACAATCAGCATGAGCAAGACCAAAGTCCTCGGTTAAGGGATGGTTTCGCCTCCAATCATCAGTGCTGGAAACTGTCAGCTTTAACCTGTTAATCATTTCACATATCTTGGTTCAACCATTGTGGATAAACTCTAGATAGACACGGAGATTGATAAGCGGATCGACAGAGCAGCTGTCATTTTGGTCCGATTGAACTCCCGTGATTGGAGTAGCCGCAAGTTGACTGTGAAGACAAAGATGATTGTATACAGCGCGTGTATACTAAATGCTTTACTGAATGGAAGCTGAATGCTTTCCACCTACGAAGCCTCGAGCAAGAGGTTCAGTGGATGTGCTTCGGTAGACACAATACTATATGTCAGAATAGTATGGAGTCGTATCCTCCATTGGCTAATTTCACATAAACCAAGACGTCGCAATCTTTCGGTGTACGGAACATTGTGAAAACCTATCACTAACTTTGTTGCTGTGTGATGGATTGTATTAAAGAGAGCAATAGCTTTTCCCAGCTATGTAGCCCAGACCTGTACCGCATACTCCATCGCAAGTCGAATGTGGAGGTTCATTATCCTTGTTAACGTTGCCAGCGAGAATCTTCCAAATATTCGTTGAAAAGTACTTAACTAGCTGCTGGACTGTCAATATATATTCTGGCAGTGCACTGTGCTCTTCAGGTATCCACTTATTCGTACTTCAAGATCTATATCTGACGAGCTCCATTCCAAGTTTTCAGTTCCCTGTCGATATGTCCAGAATATGTATTATTTCCAAGGTGGTGCGTTTTACTTTTCCGTATGTTGAATGTCTTATCAATCATTGCCGCCCATTTTGCACTTTGTCTAAATCCCATTGCAGTTTCTTACAGTCATCTGCATAACTGATTTGCGTACAAAATTTTATATCTTCCTCTAACAGGACCGTTTAGGATGATATGACTGGTGGTAAATCTTTTATGTATAATAGAAAGAGAAGTGCGCCTAGCACGGATCCTTGTGTGACTCCGCTGGTGGTTTTGAACTTTGATAATAGAACTCCGTTTACATTAACTCGTCCGTGGCGATCGGACAGGAGTCGCACAACTATGAGATGAGTTATTCAAAGATTTTTAAACGTATCAGTTATCAAATTGAGATGGACTCTGTCAAAAGCTTTTGAAATGTCTAAGTAACAAACGTGAAATTAAGAACCTCTATCCTCTATGCAATTCCCTCGTCCAGTCATTTAGCACTATGAGGAGATTCGTTAGAC
>JACCGJ010019921.1:0-14307 GCA_013407085.1 Atriophallophorus winterbourni
GTTGAACCAAGATATGTGAAATGTTGTACTGGTTCGAGCTGACAGTTTCCAACAGTGATGATTGGCGGCGATACAGTCCCTTGACAAAGGACTTTGGTCTTGCTCATGCTGATTGTTAGACCAAAGTCTTTGCATGCCGACGAAAAACAGTCCATTAGCGACTGTAGGTTCTCTTGGGAGTGAGCAATAAAGGCTGCATCGTTGGCAAACAACAAGTCACGGATTATCACATCCCGTACTTTGGTTTGTGCTCTCAATCGGTTCAGGTTGAAAAGCTTACCATCACTTCGCGTGCGTATGTAAATGCCTTCTGTTCTCGTCCAAAATGCGTGCTTCAGAAGCAGAGCAAAGAAAATGCCGAACAGCGTGGGAGCAAAAACACACCCTTGTTTGACGCCTCGGCGAATTTCAAATGCTTCTGACTGGCAACCATTAAAATGGACTGAGCCTTTCTGCCTGCGTGGGAACGAAATAACGAGTCCTCGCACCTTGGGGGCAGCCTATCAGATCAGCAATTTTGAAAGACCTCCTCCTGCTGCGTAGTCGAATGCCCTTGGTTAAATCAATAAACACCGTAAATTGGAATACGCTGTTCCGAAACTTTTTTTCAAGTTGTTTCCCGGAGACGATCATGTCAACGGTTGAATCTTTCCTGGCCGGAAGCCACTTGAGATTCGGAGTAAATTCTATCAGCTAAAATTTGCAACCGGATCTGTAAGACTTTAGCAAACAATTTACCTACAACATTCAGAAGAGAGATTCCTCTGTAATTGTTGCAGTCGCCTCTGTCACCCTTATTCTTAAATAGCGTGATGATTTTTGTGTCTCGCATCTCTTGTGGGACACCCCCCTCCTGCCAGCACTGAAGAAGCAAATGGTGAAGAGGCTGTAATAATGCTGCTCTACCGCATTTGATGAGCTCAGGTGGAATTCCGTCGTCACCAGGGTCCTTCCCATTCGCTAAGCGGTCGATTGCCTTATTGAGCTCATCAAGAGTAGGAGGGGTATCTAGATATTCAAGGGTCGGCAACCGTTCGACATTTTCAAGTGCATGCGGTAGAACCGTACTGTCCCTAGAGTAGAGGGAGGAGAAGTGCTCTACCCATCTTTCCATCTGTTGAGTTTTTTAAACAATCGTCTTACCAGATAAAGACTTAATGGGAGCCGTTTTAAGTTTGTTTGGGCCAATGGCTCTCTTGACCCCATCATACATACCGTGAAAATTGCCGGTATCCGCAGCTTTTTGGATATTGAGGCTAACTTCAGTCCAATAGTCGTTTGCACAACGCCTTGCAGTCTATTGGACCTTATTTCTAGCTGCTCTTAGAAGACGTAAGTTTTCATCTGTTGGCATACCTTTGAACCTCAAGAATGCTGAGCGTTTCTCATCCAGCACAGCAGTCATCTCAGAAGCTTTTGCTTCGAACCAGTCGCTCGTTCGAGCTTTCTTTGGACCGAAAGTGGAAAGTGCGACTCGGCATATGCAGCTTTTTATCAATTCCCAGTTTTCTGAAGCAGATTCAAGTGGGGTTGTCTTGTTGAACTCGTCCGTGGAGGCTTTTGCGAATCTCGCAGTTAGATTAGGTTCGCACATGCGAGTGACGTCTATCCTAGTCTTAGCAGACAATTTGGTGCGGTGAAATCTCGTGTGGGGGAGCTTCAGTTTTGCACAGACCAGTGAATGATCAGTGTCGCAGTCTGCGCTTTGATATAATCTGGTGAGGAGCACGCTTCCCATATTAGTACGCTCAATAAGAATAAGATCAAGCTGATGCCAATGCTCAGAGCGAGGATGCTTCCGAGAGACTTTATGCTGTGGCGTTGTTTGAAAGAAAGTGTTACTGACACAAAGATGGAACTGTGTGCACAATTCTAGAAGGCGTTGCCCATTTTTATTGGTTTTACCTACACCGAAACTTTCGAGACAGTTTCGCTAAGACTCGTAATCTGCACCAACTCTGGCAATTATATCACCCAATACCACTACACAAATTTTCTGTGGGACGTTTTTCAGGACGGCTGTGAGGTTATGATAAAAAGCGTCTTTTTCAGCAGGCGTCGCAGAGAGCGTCGGTGCATAAACGTTGACCAACTTAATGGTACCAGTAATGCACCTCAGATTTAGAGTCCATATCCGTTCGCTCGGTTCTGTTGCTTTTACTATGTCGTTTCGCACGGCAAACACAACTCCATGCAGTCGAGGCTCAGCGAAACCTCTTCCTTTCCAAAAAAATGTGTAATTTCTTTCTGTTAGCTTACCAGTGTCTGGTAAGCGCGTCTCTTGTAGGGTTTCCACGTCGACATTCAGCCTCTTTAGCTCGTTGTTAATCACGGCGGACTTTCTAACGCCTCTGATATTCGAGACGTCGTCATGAAATCCTGGAGGCATAGACCGGACGTTCCAGGCTCCAAGTTTAAGAACTGACATTTGTTGTTTGGTATTTCGATTCGATACAGTCTGCTTGTCGGTTCATTCCTAATCCCCATGCACCCATATAGGATAGCAGACCGTGGCGAGACGGCGCCTTATTGACTGGGGGCTGCCCAGCTTGAGGCGAGTGGTAGCCGCCCAATGAGACCTGAAAATCTCTCCCACCGTCGAAAGCAGCCCCAGGCGCTTAGCTCTACGCCAGTTGAGCCATAGCTTTCAACCGGTATCTGCTGCTTTCCGTGTTAATTTCCGTAGAAGCGGAATGGGATGTCCTCTCCATTGGTGCGTTGTGATGTACGCCAGAGCAGTTCAATATGGAGAACTAGCTGTTGCCCATGCAGCAAGTGCTCCCTCTCCAAGGCACCACTGGGATTAAAGGGACAGCTAGGCTTATTCTTTTAGACTACGATACCGTCGCAGGAGCTGGCAGGACGAAGTTTAATAAACTTCGGACTTCCTAACGGGACGTCGGCTCCGGATTTTACCTCGAGGTTGACTCCTGAAGCCTGAGCTGAACATTTAGATGATCAGATATTATAGTGCTGAATTAAACATAAGGTCATTGGTATAAAAAGTTAACTCGTTGCAATGAACCAAATATGAGAGTTTAGACAGAAGCCGTGATCGTTAGTGCAACAAATTCAAAATTGACCAGCCATGGTAGCAATTTGTATTGACAGTAATGCAACACAGTGCATTTATTGGTCTGCGAACATCTGAAATATTTGAGGAAATGTTGCCAAAGGTAGTGAATTAATTATCAATAAACGGAATGCCTACATTATTAGGATTCGCTCTGCATGATAGGAATCTAGGATTCAATTTCTTCGAACTGGTAATCAACATGAAATTGACGCTTTTAAATAGAAAATAGAAAGAAAAAACGAACAGCTGTCGAGTCCGATTTTCCTGGTCATTCAAATGACTGCTTTAATAATCTACAGACATTAATTATTTATGACGTTTCAAACTACATTATAACACGAAAATGAAGCATCCATTTAGTAGTTAGTAAAAATGTTTGTCAATACGTATCATTACTAATTGATTATAAATATTCACAAAATTCATAACAACAATCGACAATGAAAGCACGCATTTCGGCCTGAGCTGCCATCCAACCATCGTGAATAAACCTTCATGAAATTTGTTGAGTGTTTATATATTTGATTAGAATAATATGCCTAATCAGCCAAGGATAAGCTAGCACCATCGTTTGTGGTCGCCAACAAATCTATTTATTTTAACAGGTATTAAATCAGATTTAGTTTGAGCTTGTGGCGAAACATTTAGAACGTGATCGTTATAAACACATGGATCGAAAATACTAATCCGATTTACTCGGTTTCGGGTTACACGAAATCTGTTGTGAAAACCAGACGTGAAGAGCTGTTTAGTTCGACGGACACAATCGATTTTTAAAGCTACGTCTCGACTGGTAGGGCATGCCAAAAAACTCAAATCTCTCAGTCTGGCAAAACATTCAGGTAGTATCTATCGCGATTAGTAGAACGTTAAATGGAAGCGAATATCGTAAGACTACAATGACAATGGTCATGGGTTCAAATCCGTTCCGAGACCAAACAAAATCTGTTAATGAATTCAAATAAATGCCAAACTGGAATCCAGTGCTTGTAATAGGGACCGACGAAAGCCAAATATTGAATGATATAATGGAGTTTACTGATGAGTATTCGTATAAGTGAGATTTGCGGAGTGTTTGTTGACAATATAGCGAGAGTTAGATAAGTTATATCTGTAGGACAGTAAGAAAAAAAAACACGTAACGCTTTTTCGTTCGTCAGGTTTTCATAAAACGTAGTGAAATGTTTGATTCTTTTTTTCATCCGTTCTGCAATAGTTAATTTCGATTTATTAATCTGCATTTATTGATTTCTAGAATCACACCGATCACATGCGTTTCGATCAGATTCTAACTCTTTGCAGATTATTATTCTGTTGCGTTCCCACCTTTAAATCCATCGACGCTATACACTTTCGAGCATCTAAATCTACCTACATGTAGGACTGACATGATCGATTTAAAAAATCAAGAATAAGAAATTATGGTGAAAAAATAACTATCCATCTAAATGTATCAATTTTATATAGCTATAAAACATATAGAGTGTACAATCAATAAAATTGAAATGTTTTCTTCATTATCACCATCCATAAATCACTGATAAATTTTGCATAAATAATTTGTAGACATATTGTCCACTTTTATAAACGTTACTCGACGTCCGCGATTTTAGCGCAAATGAATCTTCATTTTCCATTCAACTGGCTTTTAGATTTCTATGTTGGTTGCAGTGATTTTTTGAGTCAACGTGCTCAAGAATCCCTTTCCATGGAATTCGTAAACATAACATATCTCAAATTTAAGTTTTTAATATTACATTACTGACAATGGTTCTCCGTGGCTCAAAACTGTTCGTCGTAACTCGTCAACTACACCAAATCAACCAATTACTCGTAAGGAATCTCAGGAATCCAAAAGCTCACCGGGATTTGCCGTTTGCGGTGAAACCGGATGTTCAACTTCGGTTTTAGAAGGAATAGAATGCAGCATTTGTTGTACCTGGTTTCATTCTAATTGCTCAGCTTTGACGCCTGCTGATTTTATTGCCCACCAAAACAATTCACCTATGCGCTGTTTATGCAAAGCCTGTACAAACAAACCCATTGTTCGTTTTCTGCATGAACTGTTAGATCAACAATCGAAAAATAGCATCCCTTGAAAAGCGACTGAGCCAATTAGAGGGAATAAATGTTTCTTCTCCAAATTCTCAACCGTTGCATATTGAAAAAAACTCGTACCTCATCCCGTTCCCGAAAATGTCTTGCTTGCCGCTCACACTTTGAACCAGGGGTCAACTGCGATTCGTATGCATCTGGACATTCCCTGGAGTGAACGCCGACTGAAAAAGCAGCCGTCGTATAATCAGAAAGAAGCAAGTGACAAACAAAATATCTTTATCTATGGCGTTCCGGAACTCGTTGATGACAATGCCGTTAAATCTGCGACCCACGACTGTGATCAGTGGCGTTTTATTCAGTCATGAAGCAGAATTTCTAGTACCCTCACTACCGCCGTCAAACGCTTACCGAATTCGCTCAGTTACAAGGTCCAGGATCCAAGGACATTGGAAATTACTTTTCATTCTGAAGATATGTTTCACACTGCTCTACAGGCATGGTACCAATTTAAACACCTAGCCCCGGCTGAAATTTGCTTGCGAGCGGCTGCTGACAAGCCAAACCCAAGTAGCCTCTAAACACAGCGGTACTTCCATCTCCTGACGTATCTACATCATCCTTAAAAAACCTCCAACAGCCGACTACTTCAGATTTGGCACAATTATTTCCTACGATGCGGATCCCTGTCTTTCCAGAGAAAGCCTGAATTTTTTATACACAAACGCCCAAGGTCTCATCAGCAAACGCCCGGAATTGCGTAATCAGCATGCTTCTCAACCCTTTGATCTCATTGCTATTACTGAGAGTTGTTTGTCGCATTCTGTAACAGACGCAAAAATTTCACTCACTGGAATGTCAGTCATTCGTAACGATCGTCCAACCAATGCGGTGGGGTTCTCTTATATTTTGCATCCTCATTTATTTGTGAACCTCTATTTCATCACTGCTTAAATCCTGTAGACTCACTTTGGTGTCGTATTCATCACAAAATGCAGGATTATGTTCTCCTGGGTGTCGTTTACCGCCCTCCGCAAAACGATCCTGATGCTGATAGGAAACTTATTGAGTCCATGCGACATGCTTTATCTTTAAAATACAGTCATGTATTACTGATGGGAGACTTTAATTCGCCTAGTTTATCAACAATACATGCAAGTGATTTCTTTGCATCGGAACTTGATGGACTTATATCCACCCACCCGCTATATAACCATGTGGGCGAACTTACAAGATTCCGTGGAGGAGATGTACCTTCTCTCCTGGATTTGCTGCTAACCAATGAAGAGCTGATGATTGAAGAAACACACATTGAACCACCGCTTGGGAAAAGTGATCATGTTGTCCTAACGTTCTGTTACACTTGTTATGCGAGCTATCCAGTTCAAACGTCTGTTAAAATCAATACTGTAACAAATTATAATACTTTTTGAGACATCATGTCAGCAAACACTTTTGATTTTTTTGCTCAATGACACTCCTACAGCCACTTGGACTGAATTTGTAACAAGATGGCACTTGCTTCTGAGCCACTCTTCTGTGGCTAAGACAATTCCCTTGAAATCGAAACGTCACAATTCTTTCGTACGCAGTAGAACACGCAAATGGATGTGTTATAGAAACGCTGCATGGAATCGCTTCAAAGTGAGTCAATTGCTATCCGATTGGGAGTGCTACCGACATTTTCGTAATTATTGTACTACACTGGTACGCCAAGACAAGCTGCACCACCAGACTTTCCTTGCAAACCGGTTTGCGTGTAACCCAAAGTCACTATATAAGTATGTCAACGAGCAGCAACAGGTTCGCTCTGGTATCCCGCCACTACAAACTGATGGAGGTCCGACCACAAGTATGAAGGAGGCCGCAAATGCCTCGAGAGCGCATTTCATGCCAATTTTCCGCAATTCGGCAAAAGAGTTACCGCTATTTTTACAGCCTGATCTTCCCTTCCATATTTCGTCGGTTACATTTACTGCTACCCGAGTAAGAAAGCAGATATTGCTGCTTCGTGCAAATTCTTCTGCAGGAATCGATCAAATCACGCCAAAGGCGGTACAAGCAGTCGCTGATGCCATTTCTGAACCTCTTGCGTTGTATTTTCAGCGCTTATTAGACACGGTTGCAGTGACAGACGGTTGGAAGGGAGGAATAATAACTCCAATATTCAAAGGAGGTAACCGCAGTGACGCAGGGAATTATCGGCCAGTTACATTAACTCCGGTGCTGTCCAAAATTATGGAGTCGATCATTGCAGAAGATATAATGAGCGCATTCGAATACTCGGGTCTGATCACTAGTGAGCAGCATGGATTTCGCCGTGGTCATTCATGCACTCCAAATTTACTCCTAGCTAGAGACAGTTGGACCAGATCAGTCAACCATGGATACGGAGTGGACGTTATCTACCTTGATTTTTCTAAGGCTTTTGACAGAGTTCACCACGCGGTACTTATTCATAAGCTACGTACTCTTGGAATTGGCCCTCCACTCTTGACATGGATAGCTGCATTTCTGTCCCCCAGGACTCTTCGTGTGCGGGTGCGTGAGACGCTTTCCGAGACCTTCCCTACTGAATGTGGAGTACCCCAAGGATCGGTTCTTGGACCCAGACTTTTTCTTTTATTCGTCAATGACATCGGCAAACAAGTGACATCCCCCTTTCTAATGTTTGCTGATGACATCAAAATATGGCGCGAGCTTTCTTGCCCAAACGCTATTAGCGACTTGCAGTCTGATTTAAATTCCCTTTACGCCTGGTCGGTAGCGAACCATTTACCGTTCAATGCTGGAAAATGTCGTGTACTTCGCATCCGAAAAGAGGGTAACCCCATTTATACCCTGGGTGACGTCCAGCTCCTAGCTAGTCGACAAGAGAGAGACCTTGGTGTGTTAGTTCAGAACGACCTCGGATGTTCGGCTCAATGTATCAAGGCATCACGTGTGGCGAATCGAAACGTTGGTCTACTGGAGCGAGCTCTCGGTCGGTTTGACATACGCTTCTTTCCAGCCCTCCTAAATTCGTACGTTCGCCCTCATTTGGAGTATGCGGTTTCCGTCTGGCATCCGTGGCTGAAGCGTGACGAACTTGTACTTGAGCGGCCTCAGCGCCATGCTACGAGACTGGTAAGAGGGCTTGAGTGTTATACTTACGAAGATCGTCTCACAGCACTAAACCTTTTTTCATCCAAGTACCGTCGAATCCGTGGCGACTTGATACTGGCGTACAGGATACTCACTGAAGAATGCCATCCCTGTGAAGAACTGCTTGTGCTTGCTACCGGCAATCGTACGCGTGGCCATCATTTAAAAATTGCCCATCAACAAAGCAGGTTGACTGTCGTAAACACTTTTTTGCCGTTCGTGTTGCACAAACCTGGAACAATCTACCAATTTTTGTTGTGTCTGCCCCTTCCCTTTCTATTTTTAAAGACCGTTTAGATATGCACTTGTTTCATTTGCTTCATAACGTTTGAAAAGCTATAACTTTCTATACTCTATGATACTGCACTTTTTTCCGATTTTCAGCGCACAAACTGCTTTCAACTGGAAGTATCAACCAAAGTTTTGTGGTGCTCGCATCCCCATCCCTTACAGTATCAACGTTTTTCTTCATTCGGACCTTAATTTTAACCCTGAACTTTCGAATCCATGTGTACAACATCCTGTGGTTTTCTTTTAAGCTTGTCGCTTTTTTACCACAATATACTATTGACTATTTTAAAATCTTTCATACTGTAAACCACAGAGTGCTTGCATTGAAACTTGATTTTATTGTTATCGAAAATCCTTGTAAGAAATGGATAATGACATTTTAGGCAATAGATACTTAGGCGTTAGAATAGTTGCCATTTTTCCAAGAAATCGAGGGTTGTTAGTGGAATCCATCAGTGATCATTACTCGGACTAATAATTTTCCTCATAATTATCAATTACGTGGAGGGGTCCAATAAGTGTGATTCCTATATTTTGGGGGTGACAAGTTTATCTAATCGGTGAATGAACTTGTTATTTAATGAGGAATGTATAAAGGATATTCAAATCATCTGTAGTCAGTCACTTTTGCTTAGGAAAAGCTATCTGTTTTCAGAAATCTATAAAACGCTCAAAGTTTTTGTACCTGAGGTTTTACTAAAGATTAATGTGGCCCCAAATGTGCGTATTTTAAATATGTCGGTTTCACCAGCTTCCAAATGAACTGAGAAATGTTTGGCTGCTGCTAAATGCGCAAAAAGCGAAATGTTCCGCTTTGGATCAGTTTCATACTGCAGGTCTTCAAAGGATTCCAGTTATACAGAGCTGGATTATGATCACAACTCGAATATACCGATCAAGCTTTGCTACCTAATCTTATAAATGATATTGCCAAGCTTGAATGCGTCGAGCGCTGTAATAAACACATTACTCAGGACGTTTGCTGATTCTTTTCTCTCTCTTCTCACTGAAAAGGAGGCGTCTACGACGGTATATAATTTAAAGTTTTAAAATCACGAGAGGTTTTAGTAATATCCATCCAAATGATATGTATGCTCTCGCACAAACGTGGGTACTCAAGGTCACTTATTGAAACTGACGAAGCAAATAATTACAATTAGTGCTTGGGAGCACTTCTTAAGTAGAACGGTAGTAAACCACTAAAGAATTTTTCACAATGAAGATGTACGTTTTGCTTGAATAGGGATTTCCGAACGGAATACTGATTCTTTGTGGCATGTTTTGATTCTCGATTTTCATTCAGTTCAGTTCAAGTTTAAGTAGCACGATGCTGAAGGTGGCTAAAAGCCAATCACGCGACGGGATTTCCTTCGACTGTGTAGTGAACTACTTTCACTTTGTATCTTCGTATTTTGTACATAAACATTTTGGTCTAGTATGGTTATTCGTTGTTTGGCATTGTATGCTTCATGCGAATTAATGCTTGTGAACTATACTTTTTGGCGGTTAAAATAATTTCCGACTCTGGGACTTTGTCTTCTTCCGTGGTTGCGATGTTTGCGTGCGTTACTTCGTACATGAATTGTGATTAACGGATTCTCCAACATTCTAGCGCATTCTGCACCTTGGATTCCTCATCCGTGCTTTCCCTGTATGGCATTCTCTCGCGATCGGTGGACTAATGGATCGTTCGTGGGTCTTTGCCTCTTTCGGTTTTTTTCGATGAATATTGTAGCGTTTATCCGCGGAGATATTCCCTATTACTGCGTACGTTCTTCTGAATATTGTACCCAACAAACCGGAAACTACTTTGTAGGACAAAATATAAGTCTAGCACTACACACAAAATGGCAAAATTGGAAAGAACTCACTGAAAGACCAAGAGAGCAAATGTCCAAATAAAGATCCGTAACGTCCAACGATAGCGAAGTAATCCACACAAGAAAATCCAGGAAATGGAATCCGAGGTGCAGATAGCGCTAAAATGTTGGATATTCCGTTAATCACAGTTCCAGCACAGAATGGCGCACACAGACTTCACAACCACGGAAGAAGACAGAGTCCGAGTTCGAAATTGTATTGTCAATTAATGATTATTTACAGAATGCTATACAAAGGGTGAGTAACAACAACTCAGTTAACGAAACGGAAGATCAATAGTCTGAGTGAATCGGACAAGAAGAAATCGATAGATCGATATGGCAATATCGATTATCGGAACAAAACGATAATTTCCAAGTTGATGAATGGCAATGATGCAAAAATAAGTATGTACAAATTGCAGATTAAAGTAAGCATCGAGGAAAACGAAAATACAATTGAAAGGAAAGTGAGATTACAGGTTGCTGCAATATCAAGCATTGATACCGATTAAGTGTACATGGTCAAAAGAACGAATAACTATACAAGGCCAAAAATTGTATGTACAAAATACGAAGTAACAAAGTTGAAGCAGTTCACTACAATACTCCCCCACCAGAGCGTTAGTTAGGCTTGAAAGAAGAGTAACATACGCTCGAAATGTTCATAAGGTCACGTAATCAGCAAGGCGTTTGGGCCAATGCACATGTCTACCAGTTCGGGTTTGAACGGGGGTAGGAGGGACCGGGGAATTAGGATGAACATGGGTGGAGGTTGGCGCATGAGGATTATCAGGGGGTTGTGTGTGAGGCGTAGTGATGCTTGGTGGAGATTGCGGCTTAAGTTCGACAAAAGCGGGTTTTAAGCGGTCAATAGAAACTGTGTCACGTCGACCATTCATATCCAAAACGAAGAACTTGGGTTTACGCTCGATAACTCTGTGAGGTCCGTGATAGGATGGCTGAAGAGGTTTACAAACAGAGTCGCGTCGCACAAAAACAAAATCACACGTATCAAGATGAGGTGATTTTTGTTGGTGAATAATGCGCTGACGAGGAGGCGTAAAGTCCAACTTGGACATGAACGTGCGCAAGCGAGAAATGTAATCTGACGCCGGAGGTAATGATTGGCAGGGCACAACGAGTTCACCGGGAAGACACAAGGCGGTACCAAAAACTAACTCTGCGGCTGAGCACTGCATGTCTTCTTTGATAGCGGAACGTATTCCAAGAAGAACAAGTGGCAAATTCTCAGTCCATTTATTAGGATCGGGCTGACAAGCTAACGAGGCTTTAAGTTGCCGATGGAAGCGTTCAACCAATCCGTTCGAGTTAGGGTGGTAGGCGGTGGTTCGTATGTGCTGACAGCCAAGGAGTCGTGTCAGATCTTGGAACAGTGTCGATTGAAACTGAGCGCCACGGTCGGTTGTGATGACAGATGGTGTGCCAAAATTGGCAATCCAATGTTCGACGAAGGCGCGTGCTACAGTCTCTGAGCATGTGTCTTTGATCGGAACAGCAATCGGCCATCGAGTAAAGCGATCAATCGCCGTTAGGATGAATGAGTATCCGTTCGATGATGGCATAGGACCGACGAGATCAAGATGCACGTGAGAGAATCGACAGTTGGGATGCCTAAATGGAACGTAAGGTGTGAAGGTATGTCGAGATATCTTGTTCTTTTGACAAGGAATGCAATGCTGGACCCCATTTCGTATATCCTTATTCATGGACGGCCAAACAAAACGATCTGCGATTAGCCTCACGGTGGCGCGTTTTCCAGGATGAGACATCGAATGAAAATGATCGAAAATGGCACGTCGCAGAGAAGGAGGGACAAAAGGTCTAGGTTTCCCTGTTGAGATATCGCACATCAACGAGGCATCGGCGTTTGGTAACTGAATTTGCTGCAAATCCAGGGATCGACACTTCGCGAGTTCGGTTTTATCAATCTCGGCTTGATGGTTAGTCAAAAGGGAGAGATCAAATGGTGTGCCTGTAGACAAAACAGAAATGTCAGGTTTTGATAAAGCATCGGCAACCAAGTTAGCATCATCCTTTGACGTAACGAATATCGGTAGAGAACTGAGAGATGTAATCTAAGTGGCGAATCTCGCGTGGAGAATGACGATCGAGTTTAGACTGCAGAGCAAAAGTTAATGGTTTGTGATCCGTGAAGATAATGAAGTCACGACCTTCCAGTAAATGACGGAAATGCCGTATGGCCAAATATATCGCAAGTAATTCACGGCCAAATGTGCTGTAGCGAGTTTGTGCCGGATTAAGCTTTTGCGAGAAAAATGCCAGTGGACGGACTGTGTTCTTGTGGTGTTGTTGTAAAACAGCTCCCACAGCCGAATTGGAGGCATCGGTCGTCAATGACAAAGGAAAGGTCGGTTCGGGATCAATGAATGAGAGTTCTGTGGCATTGCAAAGAGCTTTTTTGGATGCGGCAAAAGCTTCAAGTGCCTCAGGCGAAAGCTGAAGAGATTTTGATTTGGAGTCGAACAAATCGGTCAGCGGTGCAATGATCTTTGCGCAGCTTGGAATAAAGCGACGGTAAAAGTTGATCATGCCGATAAAGCGGCGCAACTGCGTTACTGTTGTGGGGACAGGAAAGTCGGAAATCGCCTGGCATTTCTCGGGAAGAGGTGTGATACCAGATCGAGTAAGGCGATGACCGAGGAAATCCAGTGAATCTGTGCCGAAAATGCATTTACTTGGGTTGATCTTTATCCCGTAGTTAACGAAACGCTCTAAAACGAGACGGATGTGCTCAACATGCTCCTCTGGAGAGTTGCTGGCGATCAAGACGTCGTCGATGTATGCGTAGGCGAACGGCAAGCCTCGCAAGACTTCGTCGATGAAACGTTGGAAGGTTTGTGCAGCGTTTCTCAGGCCAAAGGGCATCCGAGTGAATTCGTATAAGCCGAAAGTAGTCGTGACTGCCGTTTTGGGTATGTCTTCCTCGGCTACCGGGATGTGATAATAAGCACGGACGAGATCAAGCTTAGTAAGTATCGTCGTGGCACAAAGATTCAAAGAGAAATCGTGGATGTGTGGCACCGGATATCTGTCGGGGACAGTTCGGTTGTTGAGAGCACGATAGTCGCCACATGGCCTCCAGTCATCAGAGGTCTTCTTGGGGACCATATGAAGTGGTGACGACCAGGAGCTAGAAGAGGGACGGATGATCCCGAGCTCTAGCATGTGATCGAATTCGGCTCTTGCGATTTTGAGTTTCGACGGGTGAAGTCGCCTAGGTCTGAAGGAGACTGGTGGTCCGCTAGTGACAATGTGATGTTTCACGGAGTGTGTCACTTTGTCTGTCGGTCTTGGGGGCTGCATGACGGATGGGAATTCATGCAGTATAGCACAAAAAGTCGAAGCTTCTGGAGTAACAGCTTTGATGCCGGAGGAAATTGCTTTAGTAGTGATACCTGAGACCTGTAAAGAGGTTTTCGTATCTACTAATCTTCGCTGTTTTACTTCGACGGTTAGACCGAAGTGAGACAGAAAGTCGATGCCGATTATTGGGCAATTTACCTCCGCGATGAGAAACACCCATGGAAAACTGCGTCTTAGTCCTAAGTTGAGGGTTAGCAGGCGTTGGCCGTAAGTGTTGATACGAGTGCCATTTGCCGCTTGAAGAGTGTAGGACGATGGTTTGGAGGTGCCGGATGTTGGAGGTATGACGCTAATTTCGGCGCCAGTATCGACTAGAAAGCGCAGACCACTCGATTTGTCTGTGACATAGAATAGGCGACTCGGGTTCGGCGGGCTGGAAACAGTAGTCGCTGTAACGGATTGACCCTTGATTTTGATGGTTTTTGAACACGGAGAGATGCATTTTGAGGCTTTATCCCCATATATCTTGTGGTA
>JACCGJ010019922.1:0-44796 GCA_013407085.1 Atriophallophorus winterbourni
TGCTGTTTGCACTCATCAGGTAGGAGCAGTAGGATCAGCATCCGCATGCGCTTGAAACAGTGGAAGAATGGTAAACAAGTTGCGCTTGTATGCCACTGTTGGGTAAGGTTGGTACGACCAACCTGTTCAATCACATGAGCCCCTATTCGTGTAGACTGGGTTTAAAACCCAGGACCATGATCATAAAACACATTTGCATGCATCTCCTTCACACAAAACACCCCACGACAAGTTTCGTGCTGTTTGCACTCATCAGGCAGGGGCAGCAGGATCAGGATCCGCAAGCGCTTGAAACAGTGGAAAAATAGTAAAACAGTTGCGCTTGTATCCCACTGTTGGGTAAGGTTGGTACGACCAACCTATTCAATCACATGAGCCCCCACTCGTGTAGACTGGGTTTAAAACACAGGACCATAAATATAAAATACATTTGCATGCATCTCCTTCACACAAGACACCCCAAGACCGGTTTCGTGCAATTTGCACTCATCAGATAGGGGCAGTAGGATCAGGAACCGCATGCGCTTGAAACAGTGGAAGAATGGTAAAAGAGTTGCGCTTGTATCCCACTGTTGGGTAAGGTTGGTACGACCAACTTATTCAAGCACATGAGCCCCCACTCGTGTAGACTGGGTTTAAAACCCAGGACCATAAACATAGAACACATTTGCATGCATCTCCTTCACACAAAACACCCAACGACCGGTTTCGTGCTGTTTGCACTCATCGGGTAGGAACAGTAGTATCAGGATCCGCATGCGCTTGAAACACTGGAAGAATAGTAGACAAGTTTCGCTTGTATGCCACTGTTCGGTAAGGTTGGTACGACCAACCTGTTCAATCACATGAGCCCCAACTCATGTAGACTGGGTTTAAAACCCATGACCAAAAATATAAAACACATTTGCATGCATCTCCTTTACACAAAATACCCCAGGACCCGGTTTCGTGCTGTTTACACTTATTAGGTAGGGGTTGAGATCAGGATCCGCATGCGCTCGAAACAGTGAAAGAATGGTAAACAAGTTGCGCTTGTATGCCACTGTTGGGTAAGGATGGTACGACCAACCTCTTTAATCACATGAGCCCCCACTCATGTAGACTGGGTTTAAAACCCATGACCATAAATATAAAACACATTTGCATGCATCTCTTTCACACAAAACACCTCACGACCGGTTTCGTGCTATTTACACTTTTCAGGTAGGGGCAGTAGGATCAGGATCCGCATGCGAATAAAACAGTGAAAGGATGGTAAACAAATTGCACATGTATGCCTCTATTGGGTACGGTTGAACGACCAAACTATTCAATCATATGAGAACCCACTCATGTAGACTAGGTTTAAAACCCATGACCATAAATATAAAACACATTTGCATGCATCCCCTTCACACAAAACACCCAACGACCGGTTTCGTGCAGTTTGCACTCATCAGGTAGGAACAGTAGGATCAGGATCCGCATGCGCTTGAAACACTGGAAGAATAGTAAACAAGTTTCGCTTGTATCCCACTGTTGGGTAAGGTTGGTACGACCAACCTATTCAATCACATGAGCCACCACTCGTGTAGACTGGGTTTAAAACCCAGGACCATAAACATAGAACACATTTGCATGCATCCCCTTCACACAAAACACCCCACGACCGGTTTCGTGCTGTTTACACTTTTCAGGTAGGGGCAGTAGGATCAGGATCCGCATGCGAATAAAACAGTGAAAGGATGGTAAACAAATGGCGCATGTATGCCTCTGTTGGGTACGGTTGAACGACCAAACTATTCAATCATATGAGAACCCACTCATGTAGACTAGGTTTAAAACCCATGACCATAAATATAAAACACATTTGCATGCATCTCCTTCACACAAAACACCCAACGACCGGTTTCGTGCAATTTGCACTCATCAGCTGGGGGCAGTAGGATCAGGAACCGCATGCGCTTGAAACAGTGGAAGAATGGTAAAAGAGTTGCGCTTGTATCCCACTGTTGGGTAAGGTTGGTACGACCAACCTATTCAATCACATGAGCCCCCACTCGTGTAGACTGGGTTTAAAACCAAGGACCATAAACATAGAACACATTTGCATGCATCTCCTTCACACAAAACCCCCAACGACCGGTTTCGTGCTGTTTGCACTCATCAGGTAGGAACAGTAGGATCAGGATCCGCATGCGCTTGATACACTGGAGGAATAGTAAACAAGTTTCGCTTGTATGCCACTGTTCGGTAAGGTTGGTACGACCAACCTGTTCAATCACATGAGCCCCAACTCATGTAGACTGGGTTTAAAACCCATGACCAAAAATATAAAACACATTTGCATGCATCTCCTTTACACAAAATACCCCAGGACCCGGTTTCGTGCTGTTTACACTTATTAGGTAGGGGTAGTGAGATCAGGATCCGCATGCGCTCGAAACAGTGAAAGAATGGTAAACAAGTTGCGCTTGTATGCCACTGTTGGGTAAGGTTGGTACGACCAACCTATTCAATCACATGAGCCCCTATTCGTGTAGACTGGGTTTAAAACCCATGACCATAAATATAAAACACATTTGCATGCATCTCTTTCACACAAAACACCTCACGACCGGTTTCGTGCTGTTTACACTTTTCAGGTAGGGGCAGTAGGATCAGGATCCGCATGCGAATAAAACAGTGAAAGGATGGTAAACAAATTGCACATGTATGCCTCTGTTGGGTACGGTTGAACGACCAAACTATTCAATCATATGAGAACCCACTCATGTAGACTAGGTTTAAAACCCATGACCATAAATATAAAACACATTTGCATGCATCCCCTTCACACAAAACACCCCACGACTGGTTTCCTGCTGTTTGCACTAATAAGGAAGGGCCAGTAGTATCAGGATCCGCATGCGCTTCAAACAGTCGAAGAATGGTAAACAAGTTGCGCTTGTATGCCACTCTTCGGTAAGGTTGGTACGACCAACCTATTCAATCATATGAGAACCCACTCATGTAGACTAGGTTTAAAACCCATGACCATAAATATAAAACACATTTGCATGCATCCCCTTCACACAAAACACCCAAGGACCGGTTTCGTGCAGTTTGCACTCATCAGGTAGGAACAGTAGGATCAGGATCCGCATGCGCTTGAAACACTGGAAGAATAGTAAACAAGTTTCGCTTGTATACCACTGTTGGGTAAGGTTGGTACGACCAACCTGTTCAATCACATGAGCCCCCCACTCGTGTAGACTGGGTTTAAAACCCAGGACCATAAACATAGAACACATTTGCATGCATCCCCTTCACACAAAACACCCCACGACCGGTTTCGTGCTGTTTACACTTTTCAGGTAGGGGCAGTAGGATCAGGATCCGCATGCGAATGAAACAGTGAAAGGATGGTAAACAAATTGCGCATGTATGCCTCTGTTGGGTACGGTTGAACGACCAAACTATTCAATCATATGAGAACCCGCTCATGTAGACTAGGTTTAAAACCCATGACTATAAATATAAAACACATTTGCATGCATCTCCTTCGCACAAAACACCCAACGACCGGTTTCGTGCAATTTGCACTCATCAGGTAGGGGCAGTAGGATCAGGAACCGCATGCGCTTGAAACAGTGGAAGAATGGTAAAAGAGTTTCGCTTGTATCCCACTGTTGGGTAAGGTTGGTACGACCAACCTATTCAATCACATGAGCCCCCACTCGTGTAGACTGGGTTTAAAACCCAGGACCATAAACAGGGAACACATTTGCATGCATCTCCTTCACACAAAACACCCAACGACCCGTTTCGTGCTGTTTGCACTCATCAGGTAGGGGTAGTGAGATCAGGATCCGCATGCGCTTGAAACAGTGGATGAATGGTACACGCGTTGCGCTTGTATCCCACTGTTGGGTAAGATTGGTACGACCAACCTGTTCAATCACATGAGCCCCCACTCGTGTAGACTGGGTTTAAAACACAGAACCATAAACATAAAACACATTTACATGCATCTCCTTCACACAAAAAACCCAACGACCGGTTTCGTGCTGTTTGCAGTCATCAGGTAGAGGCAGTAGTATCAGGATCCGCATGCGCTCGAAACAGTGGAAGAATGGTAAACAAGTTGCGCTTGTATGCAACTGTTGGGTAAGGTCGGTACGACCAACCTGTTCAATCACATGAGCCCCCACTCATGTTGACTGGGTTTGAAACCCATGACCATAAATATAAAAACACATTTGCATGCATCTCCTTCACACAAAACACCCAACGACCGGTTTCTTGCTGTTTGCACTCATCAGGTGGGGGCAGTAGGATCAGGATCCGCATGCGCTTGAAACAGTCGAAGAATGGTAAACAAGTTGCGCTTGTATGCCACTGTTGGGTGAGGTTGGTACGACCAACCTGTTCAATCATATGAGCCCCCACTCATGTAGACTGGGTTTAAAACCCATGACGATAAATATAAACACATTTGCATGCATCTCCTTCACACAAAACACCCAACGACCTGTTTCGTGCTGTTTGCACTCATCAGGTAGGGGTAGTGAGATCAGGATCCGCATGCGCTTGAAACAGTGGATGAATGGTACACGCGTTGCGCTTGTATCCCACTGTTGGGTAAGATTGGTACGACCAACCTGTTCAATCACATGAGCCCCCACTCGTGTAGACTGGGTTTAAAACACAGAACCATAAACATAAAACACATTTGCATGCATCTCCTTCACACAAAACACCCAACGACCGGTTTCGTGCTGTTTGCAGTCATCAGGTAGAGGCAGTAGTATCAGGATCCGCATGCGCTCGAAACAGTGGAAGAATGGTAAACAAGTTGCGCTTGTATGCAACTGTTGGGTAAGGTTGGTACGACCAACCTGTTCAATCACATGAGCCCCCACTCATGTTGACTGGGTTTGAAACCCATGACCATAAATATAAAAATACATTTGCATTCATCTCCTTCACACAAAACACCCAACGACCGGTTTCTTGCTGTTTGCACTCATCAGGTGGGGGCAGTAGGATCAGGATCCGCATGCACTTGAAACAGTCGAAGAATGGTAAACAAGTTGCGCTTGTATGCCTCTGTTGGGTGAGGTTGGTACGACCAACCTGTTCAATCATATGAGCCCCCACTCATGTAGACTGGGTTTAAAACCCATTACGATAAATATAAAACACATTTGCATGCATGTCCTTCACACAAAACACCCCACGACTGGTTTCCTGCTGTTTGCACTAATAAGGAAGGGCCAGTAGTATCAGGATCCGCATGCGCTTCAAACAGTCGAAGAATGGTAAACAAGTTGCGCTTGTATGCCACTGTTCGGTAAGGTTGGTACGACCAACCTATTCAATCACATGAGCCCCCACTCGTATAGACTGGGTTTAAAGACCAGGACATATACATAAAACACATATGCATGCATCTCCTTCAAACAAAACACCCCAAGACCGGTTTCGTGCAGTATGCACTCAACAGGTAGAAGCAGTAGGATCGAGATCAGCATGCGCTTGAAACAGTGAAAGAATGGTAAACGAGTTGCGCTTGTATCCCACTGTTGGGTAAGGTTGGTACGACCAACCTGTTCAATCACATGAGCACCCACTCGTATAGACTGGGTTTAAAACACAGAACCATAAACATAAAACACATTTGCATGCATCTCGCTTCACACAAAACACCCACGAAAACCGGTTTCCGTACTGTGTTGCACGCATCAGGTAGAGGCGTAGTAGCAGGTCCGCAATGCGCTCGAAACAGTGGAGATGGGAAACAAGTTGCGCTTGGAATGCGAACTGTTTAATGTAAGTTGGTAAGACCAACAGGTCAATCACATGGACCAGCACTCATGTTGACTGGGGTTTGAAACCCAGTGACCATAAATATAAAAACGGAAGAAACATTGCATGCATCTCAGTCACACAAACACCCAACACCGGTTTTTCTTTTCTTGCTGTTTGGCACTCATCGTCAGGTGGGGGCATTAGGATCAGGATCCGCATGCGTGCGCTTGAAACAGATCGAAGATGTACAGGGTTGCGCTTGTATGCCACTGTTGGGTGAGGTTGGTACGACCAACCTGTTCAATCATATGAGCCCCCACTCATGTAGACTGGGTTTGAAACCCAGAACCATAAACATAAAACACATTTTCATGCATCTCCTTCACACAAAACACCCAACGACCGGTTTCGTGCTGTTTGCACTCATCTGGTAGGGGCAGTAGGATCAGAATCCGCATGAGTTGAAACAGTGGAAGAATGGTAAACGAGTTGCGCTGTAAGCCACAGTTGGGTATGGTTGGTACGACCAACTGTTCAATCACATGAGCCCCCAAACATGTAGACTGGGTTTAAAACCCATGACCATAAATATAAAACACATATGCATGCATCTCCTTCACACAAAACACACAACGACCGGTTTCGTGCAGTTTGCACTCACCAGGTAGGGGTAGTAGGATCAGGATCCGCTTGCGCATGAAACAGTGGAAGAATGGCAAATAAGTTTCGCATGTATGCCACTGTTGGGTATTGTTGATACGACCAACCTATTCAATCACATGAGCCCCCACTCGTGTAGACTGGGTTAAAAACCCATGTCCGTAAATATAAAACACATTTGCATGCATCTCCTTCACACAAAACACCCCACGACCGTTTTAGTGCTGTTTTGCAGCGCATCTAGTAGTGGCAGTATGAATGCGAGAATCCCAGGCGCTTGAAACAGTGGAAGAAGGTAAACGGTTGCGGCTGATCCCACTTTGGGTTAAGGTTGGGTAAGACCAACCGGTTCATCACATACCCCCACTCGTTAGACTCTCCGGTTTAAAAAACAACCGGACCATAAACAGAAACAACTTTGCATGCATCTCCTTCACACAACACAAAACTCCAACGACGTTTCGTGCTGTTTGCACTCAGCAGGATGGGCATATGATCAAGGGATCCGCAGTCTTGAAACAGTGGAAGAATGGTAAACGAGTTGCGCTTGTATGCCACTGTTGGGTAGAGTTGGTACGACCAACCTGTTTAATCACATGAGCCCCCACTCATGCTAACTGGGTTTGAAACCCATGACCATAAATATAAAAAACATTTGCATGCATCTCCTTCACACAAAACACCCAACGACCGGTATCGTGCTGTTTGCACTCATCAGGTAGAAGCAGTAGGATCAGGATCCGCATGCGCTTGAAACAGTGGAAGAATGATAAACAAGTTGCGCTTGTATGCCACTGTTGGGTAAGGTTGGTACGACCAACCTGTTCAATCACATGAGCACCTATTCGTGTAGAAAGGGTTTAAAACCCAGGACCATGAACATAAAACACATTTACATGCATCTCCTTCACACAAAACACCCAACGACCCAGTTTCGTGCTGTTTGCACTCATCAGGTAGTGGCAGTAGGATCAGAATCCGCATGCGCTTGAAACAGTGGAAGAATGGTAAACGAGTTGCGCTTGTATGCCACAGTTGGGCAAGGTTGGTACGACCAACCTGTTCAATCACATGAGCCCCCACTCGTGTAGACTCGGTTTAAAACACCGGACCATAAACATAAAACACATTTGCATGCATCTCCTTCACACAAAACACCCAACGACCGGTTTCGTGCTGTTTGCACTCATCAGGTAGGGGCAGTAGGATCAGGATCCGCATGTGCTTGAAACAGTGGAAGAATGGTAAACAAGTTGCGCTTGTATGCCACTGTTTGGTAGAGTTGGTACGGCCAACCTGTTTAATCACATGAGCCACCACTCATGCTAACTGGGTTTGAAACCCATGACCATGAATATAAAACACATTTGCATGCATCTCCTTCACACAAAACACCCAACGACCGGTTTCGTGCTGTTTGCACTCATCAGGTAGAAACAGTAGGATCAGGATCCGCATGCGTTTGAAACAGTGGAAGAATGGTAAACGAGTTGCGCTGTAAGCCACATTTGGGTATGGTTGGTACGACCAACCTTTTCAATCACATGAGCCCCCACTCATGTAGACTGGGTTTAAAACCCAGGACCATGAACATTAAACACATTTACATGCATCTCCTTCAAACAAAACACCCAGCGACCCAGTTTCGTGCTGTTTGCACTCATCCGGTAGTGGCAGTAGGATCAGGATCCGCATGCGTTTGAAACAGTGGAAGAATGGTAAACGAGTTGCGCTGTAAGCCACATTTGGGTATGGTTGGTACGACCAACCTTTTCAATCACATGAGCCCCCACTCATGTAGACTGGGTTTAAAACCCATCACCATAAATATAAAACACATATGCATGCATCTCCTTCACACAAAACACCCAACGACCGGTTTAGTGCAGTATGCACTCAACAGGTAGAAGCAGTAGGATCGAGATCAGCATGCGCTTGAAACAGTGGAAGAATGGCAAATAAGTTTCGCTTGTATCCCACTGTTGGGTAAGGTTGGTACGACCAACCTGTTCAATCACATGAGCCCCCACTCGTGTAGACTCGGTTTAAACACCGGACCATAAACATAAAACACATTTGCATGCATCTCCTTCGCACAAAACTCCCAACGACCGGTTTCGTGGTGTTTGCACTCATCAGGTAGGGACAGTAGGATCGGGATCCGCATGTGCTTGAAACAGTGGAAGAATGGTAAACAAGTTGCGCTTGTATGCCACTTTTGGGTAGAGTTGGTACGACCAACCTGTTTAATCACATGAGCCCCCACTCATGCTAACTGTTTTTGAAACCCATGACCATAAATATAAAAAACATTTGCATGCATCTCTTTCACACAAAAACCCTACGACCGGTTTCGTGCTGTTTGCACTCATCAGGTAGAAGCAGTAGGATCAGGATCCGCATGCGCTTGAAACAGTGGAAGAATGGTAAACAAGTTGCGCTTGTATGCCACTGTTGGGTAAGGTTGGTACGATCAACCTATTCAATCACATGAGCCCCTATTCGTGTAGACTGGGTTTAAAACCCATTACGATAAATATAAAACACATTTGCATGCATGTCCTTCACACAAAACACCTCACGACTGGTTTCCTGCTGTTTGCACTAATAAGGAAGGGCCAGTAGTATCAGGATCCGCATGCGCTTCAAACAGTCGAAGAATGGTAAACAAGTTGCGCTTGTATGCCACTGTTCGGTAAGGTTGGTACGACCAACCTATTCAATCACATGAGCCCCCACTCGTATAGACTGGGTTTAAAGACCAGGACATATACATAAAACACATATGCATGCATCTCCTTCAAACAAAACACCCCAAGACCGGTTTCGTGCAGTATGCACTCAACAGGTAGAAGCAGTAGGATCGAGATCAGCATGCGCTTGAAACAGTGAAAGAATGGTAAACGAGTTGCGCTTGTATCCCACTGTTGGGTAAGGTTGGTACGACCAACCTGTTCAATCACATGAGCACCCACTCGTATAGACTGGGTTTAAAACACAGAACCATAAACATAAAACACATTTGCATGCATCTCCTTCACACAAAACACCCAACGACCGGTTCCGTACTGTTTGCACTCATCAGGTAGAGGCAGTAGTATCAGGATCCGCATGCGCTCGAAACAGTGGAAGAATGGTAAACAAGTTGCGCTTGTATGCAACTGTTATGTAAGGTTGGTACGACCAACCTGTTCAATCACATGAGCCAGCACTCATGTTGACTGGGTTTGAAACCCATGACCATAAATATAAAAACACATTTGCATGCATCTCCTTCACACAAAACACCCAACGACCGGTTTCTTGCTGTTTGCACTCATCAGGTGGGGGCAGTAGGATCAGGATCCGCATGCGCTTGAAACAGTCGAAGAATGGTAAACAAGTTGCGCTTGTATGCCACTGTTGGGTGAGGTTGGTACGACCAACCTGTTCAATCATATGAGCCCCCACTCATGTAGACTGGGTTTGAAACCCAGAACCATAAACATAAAACACATTTTCATGCATCTCCTTCACACAAAACACCCAACGACCGGTTTCGTGCTGTTTGCACTCATCTGGTAGGGGCAGTAGGATCAGAATCCGCATGAGTTGAAACATCGGAAGAATGGTAAACGAGTTGCGCTGTAAGCCACAGTTGGGTATGGTTGGTACGACCAACTGTTCAATCACATGAGCCCCCAAACATGTAGACTGGGTTTAAAACCCATGACCATAAATATAAAACACATATGCATGCATCTCCTTCACACAAAACACACAACGACCGGTTTCGTGCAGTTTGCACTCACCAGGTAGGGGTAGTAGGATCAGGATCCGCTTGCGCATGAAACAGTGGAAGAATGGCAAATAAGTTTCGCATGTATGCCACTGTTGGGTATTGTTGATACGACCAACCTATTCAATCACATGAGCCCCCACTCGTGTAGACTGGGTTAAAAACCCATGTCCGTAAATATAAAACACATTTGCATGCATCTCCTTCACACAAAACACCCAACGACCGGTTTCGTGCTGTTTGCACTCATCAGGTAGGGGCAGTATGATCGAGATCCGCATGCACTTGAAACAGTGGAAGAATGGTAAACGAGTTGCGCTTGTATCCCACTGTTGGGTAAGGTTGGTACGACCAACCTGTTCAATCACATGAGCCCCCACTCGTGTAGACTCGGTTTAAAACACCGGACCATAAACATAAAACACATTTGCATGCATCTCCTTCACACAAAACTCCCAACGACCGGTTTCGTGCTGTTTGCACTCATCAGGTAGGGGCAGTATGATCAGGATCCGCATGTGCTTGAAACAGTGGAAGAATGGTAAACAAGTTGCGCTTGTATGCCACTGTTGGGTAGAGTTGGTACGACCAACCTGTTTAATCACATGAGCCCCCACTCATGCTAACTGGGTTTGAAACCCATGACCATAAATATAAAAAACATTTGCATGCATCTCCTTCACACAAAACACCCAACGACCGGTATCGTGCTGTTTGCACTCATCAGGTAGAAGCAGTAGGATCAGGATCCGCATGCGCTTGAAACAGTGGAAGAATGATAAACAAGTTGCGCTTGTATGCCACTGTTGGGTAAGGTTGGTACGACCAACCTGTTCAATCACATGAGCACCTATTCGTGTAGAAAGGGTTTAAAACCCAGGACCATGAACATAAAACACATTTACATGCATCTCCTTCACACAAAACACCCAACGACCCAGTTTCGTGCTGTTTGCACTCATCAGGTAGTGGCAGTAGGATCAGAATCCGCATGCGCTTGAAACAGTGGAAGAATGGTAAACGAGTTGCGCTTGTATGCCACAGTTGGGTAAGGTTGGTACGACCAACCTGTTCAATCACATGAGCCCCCACTCGTGTAGACTCGGTTTAAAACACCGGACCATAAACATAAAACACATTTGCATGCATCTCCTTCACACAAAACACCCAACGACCGGTTTCGTGCTGTTTGCACTCATCAGGTAGGGGCAGTAGGATCAGGATCCGCATGTGCTTGAAACAGTGGAAGAATGGTAAACAAGTTGCGCTTGTATGCCACTGTTTGGTAGAGTTGGTACGACCAACCTGTTTAATCACATGAGCCCCCACTCATGCTAACTGGGTTTGAAACCCATGACCATAAATATAAAACACATTTGCATGCATCTCCTTCACACAAAACACCCAACGACCGGTTTCGTGCTGTTTGCACTCATCAGGTAGAAACAGTAGGATCAGGATCCGCATGCGTTTGAAACAGTGGAAGAATGGTAAACGAGTTGCGCTGTAAGCCACATTTGGGTATGGTTGGTACGACCAACCTTTTCAATCACATGAGCCCCCACTCATGTAGACTGGGTTTAAAACCCAGGACCATGAACATTAAACACATTTACATGCATCTCCTTCAAACAAAACACCCAGCGACCCAGTTTCGTGCTGTTTGCACTCATCCGGTAGTGGCAGTAGGATCAGGATCCGCATGCGTTTGAAACAGTGGAAGAATGGTAAACGAGTTGCGCTGTAAGCCACATTTGGGTATGGTTGGTACGACCAACCTTTTCAATCACATGAGCCCCCACTCATGTAGACTGGGTTTAAAACCCATCACCATAAATATAAAACACATATGCATGCATCTCCTTCACACAAAACACCCAACGACCGGTTTAGTGCAGTATGCACTCAACAGGTAGAAGCAGTAGGATCGAGATCAGCATGCGCTTGAAACAGTGGAAGAATGGCAAATAAGTTTCGCTTGTATCCCACTGTTGGGTAAGGTTGGTACGACCAACCTGTTCAATCACATGAGCCCCCACTCGTGTAGACTCGGTTTAAACACCGGACCATAAACATAAAACACATTTGCATGCATCTCCTTCGCACAAAACTCCCAACGACCGGTTTCGTGGTGTTTGCACTCATCAGGTAGGGACAGTAGGATCGGGATCCGCATGTGCTTGAAACAGTGGAAGAATGGTAAACAAGTTGCGCTTGTATGCCACTTTTGGGTAGAGTTGGTACGACCAACCTGTTTAATCACATGAGCCCCCACTCATGCTAACTGTTTTTGAAACCCATGACCATAAATATAAAAAACATTTGCATGCATCTCTTTCACACAAAAACCCTACGACCGGTTTCGTGCTGTTTGCACTCATCAGGTAGAAGCAGTAGGATCAGGATCCGCATGCGCTTGAAACAGTGGAAGAATGGTAAACAAGTTGCGCTTGTATGCCACTGTTGGGTAAGGTTGGTACGATCAACCTATTCAATCACATGAGCCCCTATTCGTGTAGACTGGGTTTAAAACCCAGGACCATGAACATAAAACACATTTACATGCATCTCCTTCAAACAAAACACCCAACGACCCAGTTTCGTGCTGTTTGCACTCATCAGGTAGTGGCAGTAGGATCAGAATCCGCATGCGCTTGAAACACTGGAAGAATGGTAAACGAGTTGCGCTTGTATGCCACAGTTGGGTAAGGTTGGTACGACCAACCTGTTCAATCACATGAGCCCCCACTCGTGTAGACTCGGTTTAAACACCGGACGATAAACATAAAACACATTTGCATGCATCTCCTTCACACAAAACACCCAACGACCGGTTTCGTGCTGTTTGCACTCATCAGGTAGGGGCATTAGGATCAGGATCCGCATGTGCTTGAAACAGTGGAAGAATGGTAAACAAGTTGCGCTTGTATGCCACTGTTTGGTAGAGTTGGTACGGCCAACCTGTTTAATCACATGAGCCACCACTCATGCTAACTGGGTTTGAAACCCATGACCATGAATATAAAACACATTTGCATGCATCTCCTTCACACAAAACACCCAACGACCGGTTTCGTGCTGTTTGCACTCATCAGGTAGAAAAAGTGGGATCAGGATCCGCATGCGCATGAAACAGTGGAACAATGGTAAACAAGTTGCGCTTGTATGCCACTGTTGGGTAAGGTTGGTACGACCAACCTATTCAATCACATGAGCCCCTATTCGTGTAGACTGGGTTTAAAACCCAGGACCATGAACATTAAACACATTTACATGCATCTCCTTCAAACAAAACACCCAACGACCCAGTTTCTTGCTGTTTGCACTCATCAGGTAGTAGCAGTAGGAACAGGATCCCCATGCGCTTGAAACAGTGGAAGAATGGTAAACGAGTTGCGCTTGTATGCCACAGTTGTGTAAGGTTGATACGACCAACCTGTTCAATCACATGAGCCCCCACTCATGTAGACTAGGTTTAAAACACATGAAAATAAATATAAAACACATTTGCATGCATCTCCTTCACACAAAACACCCAACGACCGGTTTTGTGCTGTTTGCACTCATCAGATAGAAGCAGTAGGATCAGGATCCGCATGCGCTTGAAACAGTGGAAGAATGGTAAACAAGTTGCGCTTTATGCCACTGTTGGGTAAGGTTGGTACGACCAACCTGTTCAATCACATGAGCCCCCACTCATGTAGACTAGGTTTAAAACACACGAACATAAATATAAAACACATTTACATGCATCTCCTTCAAACAAAACACCCAACGACCCAGTTTCGTGCTGTTTGCACGCATCAGGTAGTGGCAGTAGGATCAGAATCCGCATGCGCTTGAAACAGTGGAAGAATGGTAAACGAGTTGCGCTTGTATGCCACAGTTGCGTAAGGTTGGTACGACAAACCTATTCAATCACATGAGCCCCTACTCGTGTAGACTGGGTTTAAAACCCAGGACCAAAAATATAAAACATATTTGCATGGATCTCCTTCACACAAAACACATAACGACCGGTTTCGTGCTGTTTGCACTCATCATGTATGGGCAGTTTAATCAGGATCTGCATGCGCTTGAAACTGTGAAAGAATGGTAAACGAGTATCGCTTTTATGACACTGTTGGGTAAGGTTGGTACGACCAACCTATTCAATCACATGAGCGCCCACTCGTGTAGACTGGATTTTAAACCCAGGACCATAAACATAAAACACATTTGCATGCATCTCCTTCACACAAAACACTCAACGACCGGTTTCGTGCTGTTTGCATTCATCAGGTAGGAGCAGTAGGATCAGGATCCGCATGCGCTTGAAACAGTGGAAGAATGGTAAACAAGTTGCGCTTGTATGCCACTGTTGGGTAAGGTTGGTACGACCAATCTATTCAATCACATGAGCCCCCACTCGTGTAGACTGGGTTTAAAACCCAGGACCGTAAACATGAAACACATTTGCATGCATCTCCTTCACACAAAACACCCAACGACCGGTTTCGTGCTGTTTGCACTCATCAGGTAGGCGCAGTATAATCAGGATCCGCATGCGCTTGAAACAGTGGAAGAATGGTAAACGAGTTGCGCTTGTATCCCACTGTTAGGTAAGGTTGGTACGAACAACCTGTTCAATCACATGAGCCCCCACTCATGTAGACTGGGTTTAAAACCCATGACCATAAATATATATATATATATATATATATATATATTACACAATCATTTAAAAATGAAAAAGTGCCACCCCCATAAATCACTTTTGCTTTTTCTTCGAAGCACATGGACGAAAACATTAAAGTATTTTTTGTTTAATTTTCATACTTATATCCTATTGCATGCCATAAATCTTGAATGTTGTATCTTATACAGTTATGGTCAAATTAGGTTCACTAAGGGACTGACACTGGTTTTTGGTAACGTTTCGCTTCTGAACACAGAAGCTTCGCAGACCAAGGGTGTTAGTACGAAAAGTGTTCAGGTTTAAATGGAATGCACTTGACTAATCCTGAGTTCTCTAAGCTACACAGGGGAGATCAAGATAATTGATCACATCCCCTAATTGCTGATGATGTCATTCCATGCATAGAATCCGCCCATCAACCTGAAAATCAGGCAGATGCACTGCCTAACGGTATATCTAGTCTTATCAAACAACAACAACCAGAAAGGAGGAACCTTACGCGAGATGAACAACAAGCACTTCCTAAATTGAGAAAAGAAGAGGGAATAGTGATCACTAAGACAGACAAAGTCAAGGCAAATGAGATTCTATCTAAAAGTGATAAGGCAGATTCACACCTTGCTGAAGGTCCGTATCAGATTATTGACAACCTTAGAGCTACGACCATTATGAATAACCGTTAGGGGGTTGTTTCAAGATACCTGCGAGGAATTAAGGAAAATCTTGTTCAAAGATTATGGTTCATGCTCTACCCAAAATCTGCTCAGACACCCAGGTTCTATGAACTTCCGAAGATACATAAGGTAGCCATCCCCTCAAAGCCCATTTTAGACGGCATTGGATCCCCAACACACGAATTGGCTAAGCACCTTGCTCAGCTTTTGAAACCATTAGTTGGTAACACGAATTCTTTTATTAAGAACTCGTCTGATTTTGTTCGTCGCTTAAGTACCGTAACAATTTGGGAGGATGAGATGATGGTTAGTTTAGACTTAAGCTACTTGTTCACGAATGTTGACACCACAAGCGCTTTAGAATTAGTGAGGAAATCACTCAACTCCGCACCAACTTGAGTGTACAACAAATCATCAACGGTGTAGCAATTTGTCTAAATATGAACCACTTCTTATTTAATGGACAGCTATATAAGCAAAACGATGGTTTAGCGATGGGCTCACCCATTTCTCCAGTGCTAGCGAATATGTACATGGAGCACTTCGAAGAGATAGCTATGAGATACGAAGAGTTGAAACCAAAGATATGGTGGCGCTACGTCGGCGATACATTCGTCATCATAAAGCGAAACAGACTAGAAGCATTTCATTGTTACCTCAATAGTTTAATTTCAAAAATCCAGGTCACAAAAGAAACCGAGTCTACGGAAGGGACACTTCCGTTCTTGGACTGTCTCGCGCAAAATGACAACGGCAAGATAAGAACAACGGTATATTGTAAGCATATCGACACGGATGCCATTTTGAGATTCGCATCTGCGTGCCCTAAAAGGTTATTTCAGTCCATAGCTAAATGGCTATTCTACAAGCTTGACAGCCTCTGCAGCGATGATACAAATAAGAGACGAGCTCATGAAAAAGTCAGTCGCCGATTTGCAAATCATTGTTACCCTAAGAGTTTAATTAAGAGCCAACTGAACCGAGTTAAACACCCGCAACCGAAGACGGAAAAAGTTTGGCGAGCTACGGTATCTCTACCGTATGTCAAAAGCGCTTCTGAAGGAATAAGTCGAATGTCGAATAGCGCAGGTATTGGATTAATATATAAGGCAGGTAGAACTCTCCGCTCTGTATGAATGCATCTCAAAGATAAGACTCCTTTAGGTTGTGCGACGAATTGCATGTACAAAATCAACTGCAAGGGTTGTGCGGGGGTTTACATTGGACAAACGTCTACAGAACTCTGCACTAGGGTAAACGAACACCGAAAACGAGTGGGAAAGTCACCCGCAATCCCAGTGAATATCAATCATCGATTCGTTTTGCTGCCCTAGCTGAACACGGGCTAGACACTGGACACAGCGTTGATCTTGATAACGTGAAAGTGATAGGACAGTGTGAGAAATCTTATAGGGAATGACTTCACGCCGATGCTGTTGAAATAACAAAGGCTGGGGCGAATGCGGTGAACAAGGTGGATGGGGCGGATATCTCAACTATCTGGCGTGCGGTTTTGCAGCAGATAAGGATTAACGAATATCACACTTAATACGCACATGGTTACGTAAGCAGTGTCAGCAGACGCTGACCTGTACAATTAATAAACAATTATGGATGAACACAGCAATTAGGCGTAATCAATTATCTTGATCTCCCCTGTGTAGCTTAGAGAACTCAGGATTGGTCAAGAGAATGCCATTTAAACCTGAAAACTGTTCGTACCGACAACATTGGTCTGACGAAGCTTCTGTGTTCAGAAGCGAAACGTTACCAAAAACTTACTATAACCGATTCATTGCAAACTTTATTTTCATGATTATGGACTCCCGATCGGTCTCGAATATTTTCAAATACTTTGCGGAATCACTTTGGGAACACTACTATCGTTGAATCCCAGAAAATCCCCTGGTTGTGATAAAATTACCCCGTATATACTCAAGCATTGTGCACAATCTCTATGCGGACCTCTAACTCAGTTATTCTGCGAATCGTTGTCGCAAAGTGTCATACCGACTGAATGGAAATCTGGTATAATCTCCCCGATTTTCAAAGGCGGGGTGCGTTCGGAGCCCGCAAATTACAGACCTGTTACTTTGTTGTCCGCCGTATCCAAGGTACTCGAAAGGATCGTGGCAAAAAAACTGAGCAAATACCTTGAGGAAAATAAGCTATTTTCGGGAGCGCAACACGGTTTTAGAAGGGGATACTCCTGCCTTACTAACCTTCTCCTCACCCTTGACGACTGGACTCGAGCAGTGGATGCTGGGGATACTATCCATGTATGTTACCTCGATATGTCGAAAGCATTTGACCGTGTAAACCACAGTATTCTCTTGCAGAAGCTGGAACGTTGTGGTATCACTGGAGTCTGTTAGCATGGTTAGAAAATTACCTGACTGATCGGTTTGTTCAAGTCTCTGTGGACGGTGCTCTATCGAAGTCGGTAGCCGTGACAAGTGGAGTGCCTCAGGGATCCGTCCTCGGACCAATCCTCTTCGCGCTTTATGCTAATGACATACCAGCTCTCATCAAATGCAAGATCGTACTGTTCGCGGACGATATAAAAGTTTGGTCTAAGATAAGTAAGTCGGAGGACTGCGAACTGCTCCAGAAGGATCTGGACAACCTCCAGGCTTGGTCCCTAAAAAATCGCATATTTTTCAATTTCCAAAAGTGTCACATGTTAAACATTGGCAAATATGTGGAGTACCAGTATTTTCTTGGAACACACAGCCTCTCGTGGACCATGGAACAAAGGGACTTGGGTGTGTTAATAAGCAACACCCTAGGGATGTCGAGCCACTGCAACTACGTCTATCGCAAAACATCACAGAAATTGTCACTCCTAAAGAGAATTTTCGGTAGGTTCTCAAAACAGACAATTCCCTGTATTATAAATACGTATATCAGGCCCACGATGGAATATGCGGTTCAAGCATGGTCGCCATGGCTTAAAAAAGATGTTGCGACTTTGCAACGAATATATCATCGAGCTACCAAACTTGTCACTGGACTCAGCCGGAAACCCTACAATGAGCGAATCAAAACGCTGAATTTATTTGATTATCCACGTCGTCGTATCCGAGGCGATTTGATTCTGGTTTACAATATTTTGAATACTGAAAATCACCCTCTTCAATGCTTATTGAATCTACGGAGCTCGCATAATACAAGAGCTCACACACTTACTCTAACTGTCCCTCACTCGAGACTAAACTGCAGACGACATTTTTTTGCCGTGCGAGTTTGTTTTACTTGGAACAATCTGCCAGATAATGTTGTGAACTCACCAAACCAGCAAACTTTCAAGAGAAGCCTTGATGCCTATTTGACCCAAACCCGTGCATTGAAGAAAACTATACATCTTAACACCATATACCTACATTTGTTATCCCACCAATCGAAAACAATTTCTGCCCTTGGATATTTACTTGATTTTTGAACAGCCCAGTAAGCAATCTAATCCCATTTTTGCTTGTTATATTATTCGTTGTTGTCATATTATTCTGTGGTTTTTTGTAAAGCTATATGCTTTTTAGACCATTAAAATTGAATTGAATTGAATTGAATTAAATTGCAATAAATTAGCTAACAAGTACACTGTACATAGTTTGTTTAATCGTAGAACGATTTTTGAAGCGAATTTCCTTTTTACTTCAATATGAAGTATTAAGTTGTTACAAACATAAACGTAGATGTATCCACTAATCTTGGTGGAACCACTCCTAGAGTTATTTCCACTATATTCTATTCGGATGCCAGTAAAATTCGAATATGAAATTAGATTCCATGATGAATATACTCAGCTACCCATGGAGTTAAAACCTGAATCGTTCTGTTGTTATAAGGCAAAAATAATCACAAATGGTTCATGATATACGGGTGCAAAACATAAGTCCAACCTGAAACACATAACTTGATCGTTCATGTGAACACGTATTCCATCTCAACATTTTTGTAATATTCATCTTACCTTATTTCCCACACGTTTTATTCCCTCATTCCACTTCTGTTGTCGCAGTCGGAATTACAACTTAGAATGTTCCAACGATTGATTTTTCTACAATAGCTTTGTTGCTGTGCTTGTATCCACTTGATTCTTCGAAGATTGAACTCAGCGATGTAGCCGATCATGATTACCCAAAGATAAATATGAGCACCACAAATGTTCACCACCAGTTAAGTTAAATGTGCGTATCACAATATTTGTTGTTAAATTGAATTTTTTATGAGCATAATGGATGCAACATTGATCAACATTGATGCAACATTGATCAAGTGATTAATGATCGATGGTGATCGATATGAAATCATAGTCAAAAAATCATCAGCTAATCCTGGCTGAGATTTAGTCAAGCTAATCAATATGTGCATAAGCAAATCGTCGTGAGAGCGATGATGGACGATCAAAACTTTCACCATTTAATGTTATGGTGTGATTGATTAAAATATCGGCCTAAATTTGACGCTGATTTGTAAGGTTCATTTGAATGGATCTTGTGATTCCCTAGCTACCGTTGTCCGAATCGATTACAACGTATAAAGGTTATCATTATGACTTAATATGGGTAGCTGGAAGATATTTCCCAGAGTTTTCATTAGAAAGTTGTGTTTCAATTATAGAGCATGATGATAATCAGATAGGTATCTCTTGCAAGTTGCTAGAAAAAGGATTTAACATCTTGCTCAGTACTAAGGTTCTGCAAATGAAGGATCTCCATTGCAATAAATCTACCTCAATTCAGCAACACGATATTCAGTCTGTTACAATAAGGAATTGCACATTTGGGTTAGCAGATACGTAAAAACTAATGGGCAATAATTACTATTTAGGTTGCGGGAAAAAATTAATACTCGATACAAAGGCTAACAAACGCAAGTTAGCAGTTGATAGTAAACAAATGTGATCATAGTGATAAGGTTTTGTTGTTCCATCCTATATGTCTATGTCAGACTATTGATGAGAGTAGAGTTGGGCGTATTTCTGAAACAATACGTACTCATAACTAAGAAAGCTTTATCGTAGAAATTGCCATCGTTTCATGCTTACGAAGATGTTGTCGCTCAAACTTTTTTGATGAGATCAATTCGAAACCAGTATTACTAAGAGTTCATAATTTACTTCGTTGGTCTTTTCGGCGTTTCTTGCTCTAGTTTTGTGCCAGAGAGTGGTATTCTGGATATCATTCTAAAGCTCTTGATTAGCACTCATTACGAAAGTACTTCGCAATTCAACATTATGTCCACGAAATAAATAAGTACAAGCAGCAATAAAACCTATTGAGAGTAAGATGCGCAAATCTACGCAGAAACGTGCCCAGAATGATCGCTTAAAATTAAATTGGCCTTTATACTTTTTATCATCAAAATCCACGTTTGATGGTGCAATGAAATACTTTTTCCAAATAACGGTGTTGAATAGCCGGAGTCATTGTTGAAGCATGTCTATGAAATCTTGAATATTGAGTATCGAATAACGTCCTGAGTAAAGTCTTGTTGCATATTTACTTATTTGAACTGCTGCAATAAAGCACTTGGGAAACGATTTGCATTATTAAGGTAATCAGTAATGTACTATGAAATACTACAGTAAGTAAATGAGAAATTTTTCTGCTCAACATCCATCATAAAACAAATACCAAGGTCACGCTACTTTGTTCAAAATGGAGATTTCCATACCGATAGTAGATAGAACAATGAGAGTTGACCAAATGATCGTCCTAGATACATGAGTTGGGTCTAAGTATTTGATGACAGTCAATTCTATTGTCATCATGATATTCTACCCAATTCTACGTGACGGGAATTGTGCAACAGTATGAACGGTTGACAACGCATCCTCACGTTTTACTTGTTAGAACATGTCAGTCAGATTGGCTATAATCCAACAACCCGCTCTACCGAAAGCGAGTAGTTTGACTACACGAAACACAATTAAATCGTACACCATCCACTATCCACATTGTCAATTTACCTTGATCGAATTTACACTAGGCTTGGGTAAAGGGAAAAATTGATTGTTTTTGTCAACCCGTCTTGAAACCATCAAGATTACAATGTGCTGTTGTGTGTTAAGACCAATGAGAGGTGTTTGGTGAAGTGCTACTTAATTTTGTTCCCTGTTACAACAACCACACTTGGGCTAAGGAAGCTCCTGTGGCAAAGCCGAAACGTTACCCGAAAATCCGACATTAACAATCAATTTAAAATTTTATTTGCAAGGCTAATCTATCGATGCCGAACATTTTCCAATAGATTTAAAAAACTTTCACATTTAAAACATTTGCTCAGCCAACATAATTGGTGTTTGTCATTCTTTTTTCCCATAAATATGCATAATACGTTTTGCATTTGCGATCTTGCAGTGCATACTAATTCGCATCTTTAATCACCTGGTAACGGCTTTTAAAGTGGTAGGATTTCGGATTACGTTTTTACAAATAATTATAGATAATTTCGATTCCACGATTGTCATAACCGGAGCGATTTTATGGACAAGCTCTCATTTCCAAAAATTCTTCAATGGCGCGCTTCTTATATATATGGCTTATGACCTGGTCTACAATCCCTATCTATAGATCCGTCGGTTATTTTTGTAATGGCTGCAGAGATTCAAATAATAATAGTAATCACAAGAGTATACGTTTGGCTGTGGTTTATTTGAGAGTAGATTGTCGTACCTTGAAAAACAGTTTGCACAAATTATGAATCCAAGCAACTACTCATTAAGTCTGAAACGTCCAAAGTTAGCGAAAGAATATCATCAATCCCACCATGATTAAACCATACCGCTAAAATATCAAATTTTTCCGAGATGACACCCAGGGAAGTGATAAAAAGCATCAAAAACGTTCACCTTAAAAGCCTCGTTAAATAAGTGGCCGCGAAAAATGTTTAGCTTTGAAAAGAGTGGGTGAAATGACCACCAAAAGGGAATCGACCGAAACCGAATGATGGAGACAAACACAGCGATATTATATTGAATGTTCTCGAATATGCATCGGTTTCGGATGCAATGTCTGTATCCAAACATGGCAAAGAAGATTCAAATATAACTGATATCGCTTTCAGTTAAATATGTACCATATTTACCATAGTTGACAAATAAACATTTTCCAGAGATACAGCCCCATAAGCTCAATGAATGAACTAGGCTTTGTGTCTATATGTGCTTGAAAACGTCAATACTTTCGTCGATAACGCGATTAATTCGGTGTAAAAGCTTGGCACACTTGGAACAACCACGTATGCTAAAAGTGGCATTGCGAACTAATGCGTAATTGGACGGAGACGAATATAATTTGAAGAAGTCATCAATCGATTGGAATATGTTTGGGACCGAAGAGAAATGTGACTGCAATCGGTTAGAACAGGTTTTGGATAACGTTTCTATTTTGACACAAAAGCTTCTTCTGACCAATGGTGATAATCAGGCCACGGAACATGACTAATTAACAGTCAACCCACCACCACTGATTTCATCTAACAGCTACACAGCCTAATGTACTCTTACGGTGTGTCAAATCTCGTAGGCATGACCAGGACCAGCGGTCGAGTTGCTTATTAGTGAACACTGCGGCCCACATGCGTACAAAAATTATTTTTATTTAAAAAACAAACAAAATTTTAGAGAAAAACAAAAATCTAATTAAATAGTAGGTATAAAGTGAATAACAATAATTTAGGTTCCCATCATTATCGAGCGCCTTTCAGATCACACATACTTGAGCGTCCTGCAAGTTATCTAACGTGCATCGATCTGCCTAAGCATGAACCATAGTATGTAATGAGAAATTATATAGACAAAAAGGGTTGGCTATCGGATTACCGTTATCAACAGTACTTCCGAGCATGTACTCAAAGCTCAGAGCTCAAAAAAAATTACGGTAGAAAAAGCAGTAAGCTTAACAATATACATAGGATGACTAGGTATATGGAAAACATAAAAAATATATAAAATATCTCAAACATCAATAGAAACAGTCACATACGGCATGTTTTGTCATAAACTCATCGAGTTTGGAAGCGAAAACCTCAACAGATTCTGAGCGTGTGATTTCTTCAGGCAAATAGTTCCAAGTGAAACAAATTTTTACCGAGAAAAACTTACGATAAATATCCAATCGAGAATGCGGAATGCTTAAAGCCTTTGAATGTGTTCTTGTTCGAGTCAGACAATAACGAATACTTGGCTTTGGGATTTAAAGCGAAGCGAAGTTGCGACGCGAAGCGAATATTCAGCAATATTCGCTTCGCTATCGCCATGGCGAAGGGCAAAAATAAACTTCGCTAAAAATTCGTTATACTTCGCTTCGTTTAAAACGAAGTGCAAGTTCAAAATTCGCCGTAAACGAATATTAGCGAAGTCTTCGCTAAAAGCGAAGAGTGTTCATTTTTGTACTTTAATATTGTAACCCTTTGTCTACGGGAATTGTTTTTGATGTTGACACTTGTTGACTTGTTGATAGACAAAGGCCAGACAAGTGCACTCCGATGGTGACTGAAGGTACCGACGTAAGCTACTTAGCAACCGACTGCTTGTTTAATTGCTATAAGGTAACATTTGAGGTGGTAACTAGAGTACGGTCAGTAGACAAAGGGTTGTATTTTTTGCACTTTAATATTTTAAATGTATTCGCGTAGGTGTGTGGCCGGATGCGAAGGGCGTGGGTGTTTTGATCTGCTTGGGTGTTTGCCGCTCTGCGTGGGTGCTTGCCGCCTTGCCTGGGCGTTTGTTTCTTTTGCGTGCGTGGTTGGAGGTGCTCTCGACCAACTTGGCCCCAGCTGCCTCACCATCCATTCGGATGCTGGAACCCGCTTGGCAAGATCTTAAAGGTTTTTTCCAAGAGCACCATGACCTTGATCTTGATCCGGAATTGGCCTTTAGCAGCATCGACCACTCCCAGTCCCAGTCTCAACCAGCCCCAGTTCCTCCCTATGTCAAGGAGATGAATGAGTGGATGGCGTCTCCCCTGGAAAAGGAGGACATCGACGTGCTCCAGTACTGGAAGATGAAGGCCAAGAAGATCCCTCTACTCGCCAAAGTCGCCCAGTAAGTTGTTTCAACGTTAAAGGTCACTTATTTTCCGTTGGATTATAATTTATTCTCGTTATTAGCCATACTTCGCTATAATATTCGCTAAACTTCGCCATACTTCGATATTATTCGCTATACTTCGATATATTATTTTCTATTCTTAGATGTAGTATTGCTATACTTTGATATAGTATTGCTATACTTCGAAATATTCAAAGTAATTCAGAGTTTTAATGGTCCAAAAAGTAAATACTTTACAGTAACCACAGATTAAAAATATAGGGAATTCATAAAAACAACACAAATGTTTTATACACATGGAAAGTCAGCACGTGTATTCAGGTGCAAGGTTGGGTTTGGTCAACATATATTTGTCAAGTTCAGCCTTGAACATGTTCAGGCTTGTTGCGCAAATGATATGTGGGGGCAGGGAGTTCCATAGAAAACAGACTCTGACAGCAAAGAAAAACTTTCGACAATTTGATCTGGAGTGTGGAATAATTAATTTGTATCCATGCAATCTGCTACCACGTGCTTCTTGCCGATGAAACAGGTGTTCAAGTGGGTGATCCACTGATGTCTATTCGAAAATAACGTCTCAGTCGACTCTGGCACGTTGGTGCAGATAACACTAAGAGAAATTCTTTTCGAAGCAACTTTCGCTAATGGGGCCTTCGATGTGAACGTTTTCGGCTTCAAGACGCTTTTTACACTCTGCTGGGTGCTGCGCTGCAACAATTCAACCTTTTCCATAGATTGGTTTGGTGGTAAAGTTGAGTATGATGGATTATCTACAGGCTCTTCGGCAGTAACGACGGGTAACGACGGTGTCCTTAAGACGTTTATTATCAGTTCATTTAGTTTTTGTATACTGGATTCCATTCCATTTAGACGCGTCTCAATATCATATTCAGGGGTTTTAGTCGCCGAGGCTGACGGTGTTGATTTGTCCTTGCAAACCAGACAAACATAACAAACACCAGGGCAATTATCTCCATTACTAATCGATACTAAATCCGAGGTCAGCGATTTGTCGCATTTAGCATGAACTTTCGACAAACAATCGTAACACGTGACAGACTTTGCCTTAGGACTTACCGACTTTCGGCAAAACGCACACATTCAGCCCGGTGCGCTTTGTTTTCGTTTCGGGGTCATCCGGTCAGGGTTATGAGCAGCACTATTCAGTGGTTTGTGCACAAGCATTGGCTCTGTCGAGCGATCGATGATGAATATTGGGTGCACGACAAAAATTCAGTGTTCACGAAAAAGAATAAAATCAGAATATAATCCGGTGATACTCTTCGGTAGTTGATCGCACGATGTTGAAAGTATGACCAGTCGACGTCGAAGAATAAGATCTTTCCGATGACGTTAATCCCTTTGAGGACTTGAAGAGTATTAACAGAGTTGCACGCGTAGATCCAATATGGGAAAATCACGATAAATCCCAATTTGCTCGTATTATCGAATACCGCTACGAGAGTGGTATATCCAGAAAGCTGAGTTCGAGAGGAGTCCAACGACGTATAATATATCCACGTAATTGTAAGTTTAAGAACAGTATATCCTGATAATCAGGAGCTCAAAATAATGCGACCGCATGGCGCGTTGCTATCAGATTAAAAAATAGTAGTTCAACTTTTGCACCCATGGACCCCTGGAACCTAATACAAAATACTCAACCTGTCTCATTTTCTTTTAGGATGGTCTACGCCATCCGTACTACTTCGGCCTCATCAGAGAGGGTCTTCTCGGAAGCTGGACACGTGACCAAGACCACCCAAAGACTTCTGAACAACAAGAGGGTCCGGGAGCTCGTCTACATTCATGACAATTAGAAAAGAGGGCTCCCCTACATGAAGAGGATGAACCTCCGCATCCAGGAGTTCACCAATGGCGAAGGTACCAGCACTCAGAGTCAGCAGCAGCTCAAAGACGAGGATGACCCTGAGGCCAACTTTGAGGATGTCGAGTTTTTGGACACCCAGGAGCTCACGGCGGGGGCCTACTCCACTCTGACTGGAGGCAGCCGGACCAGTTCCGGCACCAGGTCCAGGTCTAAAACCCCGGTCTCAGATACCGAGTCAGAGGAGGAGCCTAATTGCCTTTGAGATGAAGGTTTTGCATATTTCCAATGCCAAAGCTCATGAAAAAGTCCTCCCTTGTCAAATAAAATTTCTTTCATGGTCAAAAATAATTTATTTCGGAATTCGTTTTATTTCAGAGAAGAATAGCGAATTTAAACGAATATTAGCGAATTATAGCAATTTATAGCAATATTTTTTGTCGAAAACGGAGTTTTTGGGGGACATCGAAGTTGAGTAAAGATTATTCGCTAATATTCGTTATAGCGAAGTGCACTTCGGATATTCGCTTTGATACTATTCGCCATTGCGAAGGGCAGTTAGGGCATTTCGAAAATTCGCTTCGCACATCGCTTCGCTCCAAAAAAGTGACATTCGTTATTGTCTGGTTCGAGTAAGGTCATTGGGCTTTAGCAAGTGTTTAAGTGGATGGCTTACAGGATGCAGGATTTTGAATGTCAACATGAGGTAACTACGTATCCGTCGTTGGGTAAAATATAAGGTGATGAAAGTAAAATTAGTTATCCAGTACAAATCGTGCATTAGGTTGATTTTAGAGGACGTTATCGCGGTGACTCAGCTAGTTTTTGTGTCAATTCAGATCCAAATCAGTCTCCACACACTAATGTTTCATTTTCCATAAATTTCTCATCTTTTGTTGAGTCGTTTGTATGCAACGCTAATCATAAAATGCGCCACCATCGTGGATGTCATCTACTAGTTGTCGTGCGTCGGGATAGTGACGGCGGGACTTCGCGCGTAATTCTCACTATCTGTCCACTATGTCAAGTGCTGGATAAGGCTAAAAATATACAAAGATAATTATTATATGATATAGCGACATTGTAGGAATCATTATTGAACGACTCGCTAAGCGCACATTAAAGTTTTTCGAAAAGTTGAAGAGCATGAAACCATCATGCGCTTGTAATGTACATCCATGTTCAAAATCGACCGAATGAGGCCAAAAACGATTAGTTCGTGATCCCTTTTAGTTTTGACCAACATCGACGTTGATCGCAACAATTTAAGCAAAATTTCATGACATTTTCTATTTGCGTGAAATACTGGATATTGATAACATCCATCGTTCACGTTTTAGCATTTATTTAATTTGAAGCTAAATGTGAAATTCTAAGAAGGAAGTGTTTCGGTCAGATTGAAACAAAATTTGTGCGTAATCGAAGCGTGTGTTCGCTCACTGGACGCGTCTCAATGTTCTCACAAGTTTACTCAAACAACTCCCATTACGCAGATTTTATCAAACAATAATTCGAATAATCATATAGAGTTATTGGTTGTGTGGTTCTTTAAATTAATTTGGAATCATTCAGAAAATTACATCCCCAGAATTTGTTTTAGGTTTGTTGCAATTTGGCTAATTTTTGTTTAGCATCAGTAATAATGGCTCTGATGCATATTACGACTGTGTGGGGCAGTGCAAATCTGTTGAAAAGTTCACATTTTTACGAAATTCTCAGTTCCTTGTTCAAAATGTTCAAAATCTACATTCCAATAGCCAATATGGTAATTGCAATTCAGCGGGGCGGTTCGTGCATATTTAATTGGGTTTGCTCTCGTAGTTCGTGACCCTGATTTCGGAATACGACCATTTCCCATATGCACGCATGTCCCAGCTATCCTAGTCGCAGTATTGTGAACAGACTCTGCAGATGAGAATTAGAAGGCACTTCTCCGTTGTTTGATTCATCCACCTACGATATGTTCTGTTAAAGAAAATCATTTACCTTCACACGTGGATGGATCATATTTTGGAGTCACATTGTTAAGCATTTCGCACGCAGGTGATGATTATTATCATTTTTGAATTCACCGTCAGCTTGCGCTAGCATCAGCGACGAGTGTTCAATTCAATTCAATTCAATTCAATTCAATTTAATGGTCTAAAAAGCACATAGCTTTACAAAAACCACAGAATAATATGCGAATTACAAATAACATAGGTAGTAAAACGGGGTTTGTTTGCCTACTGATTAGTTCAGGAATCACGTAAAAATATATAGAGCAGAAATTGCATTTAGTATGTCGAGCCCGTTACGATATTCTGTGTTTCGTGAAAGGTTATCCGCTATACTAATTCAAGATATGTGAAATAATGTACAACAACATTCTGACAAATTTCATACCTTTCTGTGACCGAGCAATTTGGTTTTCGTCATGCTGATTGTCGGCCTACACCCTTGTATGCGCATATAGAGTAGTCTATTCCCGACTAAAGCTTCCATTTGGAATTTACAGTGATGGCTCAAACGTCAGCAAAAACCAGTATAAGGATTAACATTTCGTAAGCTTTGTTTGTGTCATCAACGCTTTCAGGCCGTAGAGTTTATCATGGCAACCCTTGCCTATGTAAATAACTGCCATACTTGTCCTAACTGCGCTCTTCGTCGGATTAGCAAAGAAAATGCCGAGCAGCATGTGAGCAAGGACATATCCTGGCCTGACGCATCGACAAATCTCGAAGATTCTGAGTCGAAACCATTTAGAAAACCTGAGCCCTTCACGCCAGTGTGGAAAGACATCGCTAACAGTCTTGCAGAGGAGCCCAGAAAATCAACAATTTCCTATACCCATTCGCTGCTAACGAAGTCGAAAAACTTTGCAACGATCCCTGTGTTGAGTGCGTCTGTCTATTTGTCTGTGCCCGCGTGAACGTGTGCATGCTGTCGTCCAATCAGCTAACCGGTCGATCGCAACACGCGACCGTTCTTGCGTATACGACCGCGCTACTCAAAACCATTGATTATGATTCATCACGGTTGGTGTTGACCGAGAAGGCAGCTTGTACCCAATATAACATTCCGCAACTGGAGTGTTCTGCATATGACACTATGCACCATTTGAATCGCCCGTGCAGAAAATTAATTTTCTTCACTCTTTTCTTTCTGTCGTTCGTCCATCTTTACATTTTTAAATTTATTGAATAATCGTTTTTCCGAGTTAACTGCTTGCTTTGATTCTCTTACCGGTTATTAAAGTCTTCTGCACAGTTCCTTTGATAACTCGATATTCGATTTTCTTGGCATAGAAACTAGCAGCGTTATGGAATATTTGAGTATTTGAGTATTTTTCAGCCAGTGGAATGCGAGTCTGGTGGAGTAGTTTGGCTTCATTCTTGTATTTTTTTACTCCATTCTCCAAAGCCGTGGTTCTAGTGTTTTCAAGTCGTTTTGCCAAGTCTTCGTAAGTCTGTAGGTAGTTTGTTGTTTCTCGAATTAGCTGCTCAGCCTTCTTGATCTTACCTGTGTCTTCATTAGCACATTCGTTCTTAAAGGACGGCCAGATGCCATGATCGGCTTAAAAATAAACGCATTCTGATTCGTGCCCCTTGAACGGATTCTGATTGGTCAGCTAATATATACTTCGTGCCCGTGGAAAGTAATTGTAAGGGACGCCGGGACCACAGCGTCCATATCTTTTTCCTACGAAAGTTTTTGGAATTCGTTAACCCTGTTAGCATTCTGTCGGTCATGCTGGATGACAGCGCTGCCACTCAGGCTGCATTGAGAGCTGAAATGCCAGCAGCACACCTGTTTCTGCGTCGTGTGCACATTATACGGAATGTTACCAAAAAATTATGTTCATCCTAATTACTTAACATGTTTACAGCAACCTAGTGCCTTGTTTATGAAGTGGTTCTACGTAGCCATGAGCACGCGCAACAGGTGGAGATATATTGTATCTTTGAATGCAATGAAGAGGGTTAACGATACCCTATACCAACAGTACGTGAGGCCAAGACTGATCCACTGAGCCTCAATTTGGACAACAATCTGATCGTCTCGAGTTCCCACTTTTGGCCGAAGGGACAATAACTTCGTTGAAGCCACCCTTCGGTCAATTAAGAGGCACAATTTGAGTGGGAACCTTTGTCTCTGGCAAGCTGTAGAAAGAATGAAGGACGTCTTCCAACACATCCTTCAGAATCGTCAGGCTCTATTTGTCTCTACCATTCGTGGGCCTCGCGGAATTCCTCAGCACCCTGAGCTTGATGGAATGTGCACCCTGTTAGTACCCAAAGCAATGGAATTGCTGACCGACCACCTGCGGCAAAACTGTCTGATGACTTGCGTCCACATACAGGAATTATCCGCGGTGACTGAAGGTTCCAAGACATACAAGGTATCTACAGTCACCTGACATTGTGATTGTCCATTTTCCACCGATTGTCGGCATGCTTTGTATGTCAGAAACGCACGAGGTATTTCCATGGGTTAGTGAAATTCATTCGCTTAACCAATTGGCTTTCAGATAATTATCCCATTGTCAATCGTTGGCAAAGATGTTACAACGAAATGCTGTCAATAACCTCAGGTTATGTTGACCAGACAATGACATCTTACGCCCATCATTCCGGGGTTTCAGCCTGGCAACTGCTACTTCAGCAGGCTGAGCGCAAGCTGTCTGCAGCTGCTTTCAATCAATTGTGAATAGAGTTTCGTGATTTTGTGAACGACTGCGGCTGCAATCCGATCCCGCCGTACATGATTTCCCCTTTAGGATTAACCGAAGTATCTGAAGAAACAGAATCTAACGTGGGAGTGACGATTGAAGATGAAATACTTGTTGTCCATTAGGATGCGTCCCAGAATTTGTAATCACTAAAAATTTATCTCTTTCAAAGCGTACTTTTTAACCATTATTTTAATGGAACGAGTATACCGGGTCTGCCTATGTATTATTTGTTGATCATTAGCCCCGTTAGTAATGTACTTTTGCTCATGTTGACCGCTGTGTGAAGCGTCCTAGACAGCGTTAATTTGAATTGGGTTGCTGGGTGGTTACAGCAATGTTGTAGGCATAGCGACCACTGACCTAGGTCAAAACCATGCTGGTGGGTTATTTGGACCAACAACAATAATGTTTTGCTCACAACCCTGCGCACCCAACTGGTTTTTGGCAGTTTCGAGACAGTAAGATTATGTCCTATGAGGTTTGTAACAGTGAAAAATAGGCTACAACTGGCGATGAATCAGTCAAAGTAGAAGCTCATGTTGTGTAATCTAGACATGGGTTTAAAAGAATACGATGCTATCAAGTATTGCATGTCTCAGGCCATCTGCACGATCTACACTACACACACACGTTAGTGTATTCATTGTTTTCACAACCAAAATAACACAAAACGTCTGAAATGGACCCCTCGCGGTCGACAAATTTTAGAAACATTTCATGCTTTCAGGTGAGAAGGTGTGACAGTTGGGAAAAAAATGTTCCGTTTTATTTTTAAAATGATTAGGTAGGTGGAGTGCAGGCTATTTGAATTCGTCTGGCAGTCACAACGTGTAAACGAAACAAAATATGACTGCGCATTCGGTACAATTGTTACAGTACAAACGAATACGGGTTGTCAACACAATTGACAAGCACATAAATATATTCAATCCATTCTTCTGTCCAATACTTTTCAATCAATTCTAGTGGATTATTTATATCAGCAACCGGGTCAGTTCTTTCGGCATCTTCTTCATAGTTGTGTCATATGTAACGACCATACGTGGTCGATTACGACAATATACTTACATGGTGGTTTCCAAACATAACTTTATCAATCTTTCATGGATCGTTGAATCCTCTTCAGTTATCTTACTCGCAGATAAGACACAAATCTGTCTATCCATCGAATATTATTTTTTTTCACATTTACATTCATGCCGTATTCTTGTGATGTTGTAAATCGTTTGAGTTTTAAACCCTAAATTCTTGAATGCTTTGATTCTTGAATCCCATAAAGTCCATTTGCTTCTGTTATGTACTGGGTTCGACAGGCAGTTGTGCCTGCTGATCAACTAAATGATACGAGAGAACAATCCCACCGAGAAAGGGAACAGAACAACGCAGGATAGTTATGAAATAACCTAGTCGAGACTCAGGACACAGGTTCGCAGGTATTATAGCTGGACAGGGTCAGTGTTTATATAGAGAACAGTAAGGGGTGTGCGAAGTAAGTGGCAAAGTAGTTCGTCCAAAGTAAGACAACGCATGTTGGGATAAGGACATTGAAGCGTATGGTTTCAACATGCCACAGCATGCATCCGCACTATTCGGATACGGTCATTACCGATGTCAAGATTCAAGAATTTATGGTCACAAACATTGACAGATTATACACCGCTGTTCGTATACCATGAAACGTAGGTTTGCTCCGTTCGTCTATATCTAGCAACAATGCAAGTCCGAGAGGATTATTTCTTCAACCACACTTTTCAGACGACGATTTTGACCATTTCTCCAAAGTGAACCGGGCAAGTCATTCCATATATCTTTTGCGCATAAGGTGAGGTCTGCTCTGATACGTATTTATTCCAATATTAACACCATTTCTCTAACCTGTAGTCTGTTGAGTCCTAGAAAACTCGCACAAAGGCATTTGATATTCCACATCTTCACCGAAACTGCCGTCGGTGCCTTTATCTGGTGCGCATTTATTTTCTTATGGAACTCATTACCGTCGGGTGTTGTGCATTTACCTATTGAAAGGATTTTCAAGAGCAAACTTATATATTGATGTGAAAAATGCAACCTTTCATTCACTTCATATAAAGCTACTTCTGAAGCATCGGATACCCTGAAACTTTAACCGTGTCTAAAAACAGTATTGACTCTTACCTCCACGAACATCATTATAAAATCCCATGAGGCTAATCTTCTTATGACATTCGCGTATTTTTTCACTTATTGCTTGCATTATTGAACACCGCAATATCCTGCGGCTGTTTTAAGCTTGTGCGCTTCTTTACTGAAATAAACCATTGTTACCTTGTTCTATGGTTAAGTTAATCCAGTTAGCATGTAATGCAACAGTTTTTAATTAAAAACACGTTAAACATATAAGATTGACAGGCATACAAACAAGCTATCGCATAGATAGCAATTTTTCTAGATGACCTGAAGAGATAGTAATCAACCAATATTAAAATGCCTATCACCAAGCTTCTTTTCCTGAGCTTAGAACATATATATATATGTGTGTGTGTGTGTGTGTGTGTGTTCTAAGCTCAGGAAAAGAAGCTTGGTGATAGGCATTTTAATATTGGTTGTTTACTATCTCTTCAGGTCATCTAGAAAAATTGCTATCTATGCGATAGCTTGTTTGTATGCCTGTCAATCTTATATGTTTAACGTGTTTTTAATTAAAAACGAAAATTTTTATTTATTCATGAAACGAGGAAAACCTTCACGCCAGATAACACTCAAATTTTACTCGCACGACGGTCAATTCTTATTGGCCGACAGAAATAAATACTCCGCACTTAATGTCTCCCATTAACTTCTCGGGTTTCTGTAGTAAATCTCTTCGAACACACACGCATCACCTGATTGGTTGATGTGCACTCTCGGGTTTCTATAGGAGGCAATTGTACCGACCGGAGGCGAAATAGATGCCTCAGAGCCTTTGAGTTCATTATTTTGTAAGTTAGTATTAGATCAAATCGAACCCTTTTGCGAAGCAGTGTATCCAAATTAAGATGCTGAAGTCGATTCTCATATGGTAGGTTGCGGAGAAAGCCAACCATTTTAGTTGCTCTGTGATAAATCCTTTCGAGCAACTTGATGTCCTTTTGTAGCCACGGTGCCCAAGCTTGCACGGAGTAATCCATCACCGGGTTAATATACGTATTTATGAGCATAGAGAATGATTCACGGGAAAATGTCCGAAAATACGCCGAAGCATACTTAGCATGCGGCTGGCTCGGTTGTACACTGCTTCGCATTGCATACTAAACTTAAGACTTCCACTAATCCATATACCGAGGTCTTTTTCTTTGGTTGTCTATTCCAGTTGATTTGATCCAATGGTGTATGAGAATGGGAAATCTTTGCCTATTTGGAACATTTTACACTTTTGGAAGTTGAATGGAAGTTTATTTCGCTCCGGCCAACTGTTCAATATATCCAAATCGCTTTGTAAGCGCAAACAGTCCACGCTTGACGTGATTCGCATCCAATGTTTACCATCATCCGCAAAGAGAACCATTTTGGCTGTGACAAGTTTCGGAAGGTCGTTGATGTAGACCAAAAAGAGAACCGGACTATGTACCGAACCTTGTGGGACACCGCTAGTGGCTTCAATTTATCCAGAGATCACACCTGCGATACGTACAGTTGCTTTGCAATCAAGAAGGTAACTTCTCAGCCAGGCAAAAAAGCACCCATTAAAACCAACATCGTGCAGCTTGCGCAGGAGCAATAAATGATCCACGCGATCAAACACCGTTGATATGTCCAAGTAACACGCATGCACGCAACCACCATTATCCACAGCCTGCGTCCAGTCATCCAGTGTCTCCAGTAGGTTAGTCAAGCAAGAACGAGAATTCCTAAATCCATGTTGCTCTCTGGACAACAAGTTTTGGGCTTCAAGGTTGTAGAAAAGTCAAGATCAGAGCGATAGATGTGTATTCACTACACGTCAACAAACATAAGAATCATCATGGGAATTACATTACAGAGATAGACACACTGACAGATACTGCATTCTGATTGGACAATGAGTATTCATGCTGACAGCCACTCCACATCCTTCCGATTTTCAAATGAACTTACGTACTGTGCGGTTGCGCAAATTTATTTTGTTTGGAGGCTCTGGATCTCTTTCACACATCTCCTCTGAATCAATGGGTTCTTGCTTCCTTAAATGTATTCTATTTCATTTCACAGTTCCGTGTTGCGTATTCACCTCGTAAGATCTTTCACCCGTACGACCACGGACAGTTCCAAGATCCCATTTCTCAGCTCCCATTCCGAAGGGTTGTATCCAAACAGTATCTCCATCAGACAATTCGGGTAGCTCACGTGCACCCTCATCATATGCCTGTTTTTCGCTCCATGCGCCGTTTTAATTGCTGATTGATGACGTCCCAGGTAACGCCATGTCTGGACAGACGGTTGGTAACAATAGGTATCCTCGTCCTTGTGCGTCTACCCATAAGTCTTTGTGCTGGGCTTAATTCTATATTGGTGGATGGAGTATTTCTGTGTTCCAAGAGCGCTAAATACGGATCTTCTTTAACATCCAGGCATTTTTTCATTATTTTCTTCGCTTCTTTCACTGCCGATTCTGCTTTACCATTGGATTGGCTGTGGTAAGGGCTGGAAATTTCGTGTTTAAAACGCCATTTTTCAGCGGTCAGCAAACTGCTTTGCCGAAAACTGAGGACCTCCATCGGATCTGACACTCTTTGGGATACCATACCTCGCAAATTGACCTTCCATTTTTGCCACGATTTCTTCAGCTTATGTGGTATTCAGTTTCTCTATTTCGAAAAAGTCGCTGAAATAGTCTACCAAAAGTAAATAATTTTTTGTCGCATGTGAAAACAGGTCAGCTGTAATATGTTGCCAAGGGCGCTCTGGTATTTTGCGACAAAACATTGGTTCTTTTATTTGGCGGTTCCCGAACTTGCTACATATTTGGTACTTAGAGACGAAATCCTTAAATCGGCAACTGACGCCTGGCCAATATACCGTATCCTTGGCTCTTTTAGTACAACAGTTGATCACCAAATAAGATCGATGTAACTCCTGCAACATCACCTTTCGGGCCGATCGTGGGATAATCAGTCGCTCGCCCCGGAAGATCAACCCGTCCTCAGTTGATAATTCATCTCGTATTTTGTAGTAAGGTCGAATGAGTTCGTCAACCATCGCGATACTATCTGGCCAGGCACTGATTATCTGTTCCTCGAGCTTTTTCATTTCGTTATCCTCAGCCATAGTTTGTCGGATTCGTGGCAACATGATATCGCTTTTTGCAAGCGTAAAGTGTACTTCTACAAGATCCAGGTTAGCAATGGCTACTGATTTCAATGGAGCTTTCGATAGAGTGTCCGCAAGGACCATGGTATTACCCGGCTTGTAAATGATTTCGAAATCGTATTTCTGCAGTCAGACTAGCATTGACTGTAGACGACGCGGTGCTTTATCGAGTGGTTTTTTTTAACTATTGTGGTCAGAAGCTTATGATCTGTTTGTACTATAGTCTTTCGGCCAAATGTGTAATCATTGAATTTTTCTATCGCAAATACGACTGCCAAAAGTTCCTTCTCAATCTGTGCATAGCGAGTTTCCGCATCGCTCATCGACTTCGAAAATCTATAGGTTGGTCGTTGTGCATCAGTACGGCGCCAATACCGTTTTGGCTACTGTCATACTGTATCACTAATTCCAATCGGGGGTCGTAATATCGTAAGACAGGTGCATTAGATATGAATCTTTTAATTTCTTCCCAGGCCTGTATTGGTTGTATCCCCCAGACCCAAGGTGTATCTTTATGTGTCAGCCGCCTGATCGGTTTTATTATCTGTGATAAACAAGGCAAAAAACGGCTGAGCTAGTTGACCATACCGTTAAAACGAGCTATACTCTTGACATATGTAGGAGGGGGCATGTGTTTAATAACCTCCACTTTTGCAGGGTCTGGCTTGATACCGTCACTTGATAGGACATGACCATGAAATGTTACCTCATTTGTGCAATATTCAATTTTCGCTTTCTTCAGTTTAATGCCCAGTTTGAGGCATCGTTGAAGAAGTTTGTCTAGGTTCTGATCGTGTTCTGCCTTTGTTCGACCGAACACTAAAACATCATCCGCGATACAAATTACACCTGTAGGGTTATCTATGGCCTGTAGCAGCCGTTTTTGAAATATCTCGCTAGAAACTTTCAGTCCAAATGGTAAACGAAGCCAACGAAACCTTCCAAAGGGTGTTCCGAATGTCGTCAAAAAACTGGATTTATTGTCCAAAAACACGTGCCAAAATGCTGAAGACAGATCCACTTTCGTAAAATATCGAGCACCAGACAATCTCTGCAAAGTATCTTCTAACAACGGAAGTCTGAAATACTCTCGCTTGAGGGCCATGTTCAAAGCTTTTGGGTCGATACATATGCGCATTTCACCTGACTTTTTTGTTACGACGGTAACCTGGCTGACCCATTCGGTAGGTTCTTCTACTCTCCTGATGACTCCAACGAGCTGTAGTCTTTTCAATTCTAACTCAAGTCTGTCCTTCACTGCAAAGGGTAAACGACGTATTGGTAACGCGACCGGTGTTACATTCGGATCAATTGACAGCTTACAAAGTCCGGCCATCAGTTTCAATGCTCGGATGAAATGTTCGATCAGCTAATCGGCATCTTGGGCGCGACAATTGAATTTATATCGTTCAAATGTATCGTTCACTTGACCGAGGCAATGTTCTTCGAGCTTCGCGATGATTGTTTCCCAGTCATCTGCGTCTTCGTTCTCATCAAATGTGAAACACTGTATGAACTTGGTCGCCTGATCACCAAGCGCATTCCTCAGCGTCGCCATTTAATACGCTTTATCGGTATTCGTCAGATTCGCCAACGTCCGAAAATCGCTAAACTGTTGCTTCCACAGTTTCCATCTCTCTGCCAATCCGTCATCACCTTCCATCATGAGTGGGGCCGGTGGTCGAACATTAAATCCGCTAAATCGGGCGTTGTCAGTTCTATTCGACATTTTCTCGTCGATCATCCTCGTCACCATGTAGAAAAGTCAAGATCAGAGCGATGGATGTGTATTCACTACACGTCAACAAACATGAATCATCATGGGAATTACAATACAGAGATAGACACACTGACAGATACTGCATTCTGATTGGACAATGAGTATTCATGCTGACAGCCACTCCACAGAGATGACTCGCAATTCTTTCGCACACAATTCACTCCATAATTTTTGAGATCACTGGAAGGAGTGTAACAAGCCGGTAATTTGCTGGTTCAGAACGAGTTCCACCTTTGTAGATGGGTGTTATGATTCCTCGCTTCCAGTCATTAGGTACAACACCCTCCCTCAAGGAGTGATTAAATAAATCACAAAATGGTTCGTACAGTTGACTGCCTCATAACTTTAGGATTGCATGTGTGATTCCGTCAGCTCCCGGGAACTTGTTGATGTTCAACTTGCGTAGGTGGTGCTGCACTATTTCCGAACTGATGCATATATCGCATGTCGTCTCATGTACAATTGGTGCTGACAATTCTGATGGCTGTAATTAATCCTTGTGGGTGAAAACTCGTGAATAAAAACTGGCTAGAGCGTTAGCGGTTTCCAGCACAGAATCAGTTAGTCCGTTGTCGGTCATGATCGGAAAAACACCGGGTTTCAGCTTCGTAGTGTTGTTAACAGTTCGATAAAGCAGTTTGGGATTTCGCTGCATTCTTACTGACAGCTGAAGCTGGTGATATTGTTTGTCCTCTCGGATGAGATTTTTGACTTGATTCCGCAATTCGCGAAAGTTTGCCCACGTCGAATCAGTTCTGGCGACCCTGTGAATAGCCCATGCCAAATTTCGCTTTGTCAACCATTTTCTAGTCCTACTGCAAATTCTGAAATGTGGTACTTTGCTATTATGTTTCGGGACATTTTTAGAATTGAAATGTTTCGTGTTGATTATGTAATCTGCCAGGGTTGTGCAATGCGAGTCCGGATTACTGAAATTTATATTATGTTCATCGAAAGCTACCATTGTTTCCATCAAACCAATGTAATCCACTTTTCTATTTCGTTTTGTTTGCTTTACAATTCTACTGGTGTTGCACACGTATTGAAATAGCAGAACGAGGTGGTCGCTTCGACCCAGCGGAGGGTGATACTGAACTTCTTCAACGGCTGTGGCTTCAGTGGTTAAGACTAGGTCTAGAACAGAAGTCTGTTGCAAATTTCGTTGTCGTGTATAATCAAAAACATGATTATACAAGGGGATATAATCGAAGAGTTCGCGAAATTTGTAGTCTACGGATAGGGGTGGATGATCTACTCGGTTATATATTTGAGGCAGATTGAAGTCTCCCATAATCAGCAATTGCGAATTGCGCTGTTTTCCTGCGTACTGCATTGCTTTCAAGAGTTTTTCGTTATACGCATCCAATGATGATGGTGAACGGTAAACTACACCAACGATGCAACTGTCGCCTGATTCGAGCTTCAAGTTGCACCATAAACTGTCTTCCAGATCGAGCTCATTATCTGTAACCACCGTACAGTATATACGTTTATGGTGGTAAACAGCTACTCCACCACCTGTTCTTAAGCGGTCTCTCCGAAACAGGGTCATGTTTGGAATAGGGAGCTCGCTATCGGTCACGTGAGGTTGGAACAATGTCTCAGTTATTGCTATGACGTCGAGTGAGTGCTGATTGCAAAGATCCTTCAGTTCAGCTAGTTTGTTTAACAGTCATTTTGCGTTTGTATATAGGAAATTGATTGTGGTTTAAATTACCTTTTCTCTCCCACCACGGAATATCAGCATGTATGCGACATTTAGTCTGTGAGCATTTACGTAGCAAATAAGAGTTTAAAAGAACGTCTTTCATTTATTTTGGCTTTTGAACGTTATTCTCAGTAAACGTGGTTCTTCGAGATGATGAGAATTGGGGTGCCGACGGGTTATTGAATAAGGCAGTATCGATCTTATATCCATCATCGAAAACAGCTGGTACCATTGTTCAATGTCGTGAGTTCTTCTGCTCGAGAAAAGTAACCCTGATGTCTCCAGGACATTGGTGCAAATTACACTGAGATTCATCAAAGTTGTTTTCATTTCAGTAACAGTTTTTGAAGTAGAGGAATTCTGCTGGTGGACAGTCAGTACACGCCTCTTCGACTATCTAATCTGATTTACATCTGAATCACAGCTAGCGTTAGCATTACTCAGCTGTTTAGCCTCCGTAAATTCTCTTTAAGTAACTGAGCAACTTGTGGAGTTACGGGATGTAGCGTTGGGTTCGGGTTGATTTCACTTTTTAGTGAGTTATTGTGGGCATTTACTACCGACTTCAATGTTTCCTCAAATTTGTGGGAACTGTTCTATAAGTAATTATGTGAACTGAAGTTCTCGTCTACTCGCTACTTTATAAGTAGCTGAAGGGACTGAACTAAGTCCCAACTGATCCAACGGCGTTATGCCGCGAGGGTTATTACAACCCCAGGATAGATCAGAGTAGAATACCATTCCGAAACGCTAAAATCTCACCGGAAGCACAGGACCGGTTGCGAGGTTTTTGCCTCTCATCAGCTATGCGTATCCGCTGGACTCTTCGCGTTTCGAACTAGTATTTGTGTAGACGGATGGCGTAAATGTGAACTGAGGCAAAAACCTCGAAACCGTCCTATGCTCGGTGAGATTTTAAAGCGTTTCGGAATGGTATTCACTCTGATCTATCCTGGGGTTGTAATAACCCTCGCGGCAATACGCCGTTGGATCATTTGGTGCTTAGTTTAGTCCTTTTAGCTAGTTATAAAAAAGTAGCGAGTAGACGAGAACTTCAGTTCACATTACGGCATCCGTCTACACAATTACTAATTCGAAACGCGAAGAGTCCAGCAATTACGCATAGCTGATGAGATGCAAAAGCCTCGAAAACTGTCCTGTGCTTCCGGTGAGATTTTAGCGTTTCGGAATGGTATTTTACTCTGATCTATCCTGGGGTTGTAATAACCCTCGCGGCAATACGCCGTTGGATCATTTGGTGCTTAGTTTGGTATTCCCTCACTACTTATTAAGCAAGTCGGGTAGACGTAGAACCTGCAGTTCACATTACGCACTCCGTCTACACAAACGAGTTCGAAACGCGAAGAGTCCAGCGGATACGCATCGCTGATGAGAGTCCAAACCTCGAACCGGTCCTATGCTTCCGTGAGATTTTAGCGTTTCGGATGTATTCCTCTGTTCTATAAGTATTTGACGCGATTTTCCAGGTCTCCTGATTGTGATGCATTGGTCCCGGTGCCGTTTAACGACTTTGTTCTACAGACGCTGCACACATAACAGACACTAGGAATTTCAGGATTATTAATAATGACTATTGCCTCGTTAGTCAAACATTTATCGCAATTAGTGTGTATCTAAGTAGAGCACATATAACACATGACTACTGTCGATTTCAGACTTACCCCATTTTTTTCAAATTTGACACGAGTCACGCGTAGTTTTCTTAGGTCTAGACATCCGATAGCTGTTGAGGTCGTCTGGCCAAGGCCGTCTGATCTTTGAATGTCGGTGTTGATAGCTTCCACTAAAACACCTAGGCGCGTATCGATCGGTTCACGGTTGGGAGATGAAATTTGCGAGGTTCGCGTGGGAACGTATCGCAATGTATTGGATGCAAATTACCAAGTAAAACAGTCGTGGTGTCCGTAGATTTGATCTCGCACAAATGAGGCACGGCTTGTTGAATTCAGCAGAAGACAGTCTTCTGAACTATATCGGTCCCGACCAAATCAAAACAGCGACAACAAACTTTGTTCGCGCACACAATTTCCACGGAGATATGGAAAATAGTAACTTCCGAAATATTGATCACAGGACACGAAAACTGATTGAGTATAATAGATCTCTTCAAGCGAAATTGAATGGTGTGAGAATAATCCAAATAAGATCAGCGAGTAACGAGTAATGTTCAAAAGTATCAGAGCACCATATTATGCGTCCACCCGTTAACGTCTGTAATTTTTGTATAGCAACAGTAATCATTATTGAACTACTCGCTAAGCGCACATTAAAGTTTTTCAAAAAGTTGTATGGCATAAAACCATCATGCGCTTGTGATGCATATCCATGTTCAATATCGACCGAAGGAGGCCAAAAACGATTAGTTCGTGATTCCTTTTTGTCTTCGCCAACATCAACGTTGCTCGCAAAATCTCATGACATTTTTTACTTGCGTGAAATACTGGATATTGATAACATCCATCGTTCACGTTTAAGCGTTTATTTACTGTGAAGCTAAATGTTATATACTAAGAAGGATGTGTTTCGGTCGGATTGAAACAAAATTTGTGCGCAATCGAAGCGTGTGTACTCTCACTGGACGCGTCTCAATGTTCTCACAAGTTTACTCAAACAACTCCCATTACGCAGATTTTATCAAACAATAATTCGAATAATCACATAAAATAATGGTTGTGTGATTCCTAGAATTAATTTGGAATCATTCAGAACAATAGATCTTCAGGATTTGCTTTAGGTTTGTTGCAATTTGGCTAATTTTTGTCTAGCACCAGTAATAATGGCTCTGATGCCTATTACGACTGTGTGGGGCAGTGAAAAACTGTTGCAAAGTTCCATTTTTACGGGATTCTAATTTCCTTAAAAATGTAAAAATCTGCATTCCAATAACCAATATGGTAATTGCAATTCAGCGGGGCAGTTCTCCCAAATTTCATTGTATTTGCTCTCGTAGTTCGTGAGCTTGATTTCGGAATACGACCATTTCCCATCTGCACGTATGGCTCAGCTAGCCTAGTCGCAGTATTGTGAACGGACTCTGCAGATGAGCATTAGAACGCGCTTCTCTATTGTATGATTCATCCACCTACGATATGTTCTGTTAAAGAAAATAATTTACCTTCACACGTGGATGGATCACATTTTGGTGTCACAATATTAAGCATTTCGCACGCATGTGATGATTATTATCATTTTTGAATTCACCGTCAGCTTGCGCTATCTTCAGAGACGAGTGTTCATACGGGACAAAATTGCATTTACTATGCCAATCTCGGTATGAAATTCAATGTCCCGTGAAAGGTTTTCCGCTATACTGATTCAAGATATGTGAAATAATGTACAAGACCAACCTGACTAATTTCAGCTTAATGTTGAAAGTCCATGCATTTCTGTGACCCTGGAATTTGGTTTTGGTCATGCTGATTGTCGGCCTACACCCTTGTATGCGGATGTAGAGCAGTCTATTCGCGACTAAAGCTTTCATTTGGAATTTACAGTGATGGCTCAAACGTCAGCAAAAACCAGTATAAGGATTAACACATCGTAAGCTTTGTTTGTGTCATCAACCTTTTCAGACCGGAATGCTTATCATGGCAACCCTTGCCTATGTGAATACCTGCTATACTTGTCCTAACTGCGCTCTTCGTTGGATTCGCAAAGAAAATGCGTGTGCAAGGACATATCCTGGCTTGACGCATCGACAAATCTCAAAGATTCTGAGGCGAAACCATTTAGGAAACCTGAGCCCTTCATGCCAGAGTGGAAAGACATCACTAATTTAAACCGTCTTGCAGAGGAGCCCAGAAAATCAACAATTTCCTATACCCATTCGCTGCTAACGAAGTCGAAAATCTTTGCAACGATCCCTGTGTTGAGTGCGTCTGTCTATTTGTCTGTGCCCGCGTGAACGTGTGCATGCTGTCGTCCAATCAGCTAACCGGTCGATCGCAACACGTGACCGTTCTTGCGTTTACGACCGCGCTACTAAAAATCTCTGATTATGATTGTGATTGACCGAGAAGGCAGCTTGTGCCCAATATAACATTCCGCAACTGGAGTGTTCTGCATATGACACTATGCACCATTTGAATCGCCCGTGCAGAAAATTAATTTTCTTCACACTTTTCTTTCTGTCGTTCGTCCATCTTTACATTTATAAATTTATTGAATAATCGTTTTTCCGAGTTAACTGCTTGCTTTGATTTTCTTACCGGTTATTAAAGTCTTCTGCACAGTTACAAAGGTTGTCACAGCCGGGGGTGGTAGTAGGAATGAGCCACATACTATCTATAAAATGCTCCCACGTGTCGTGCGTCTCAAATAGCCTCTGACAACCAAGTCCAACTCCTGGCCTGCACGAGTGGCTTTCACAAGCCCGGCGGAACTGCTCTTACTGACAGGAGAAGGGGAGAAGGCGGGTGACTGGCGCCTTAAAACCAGTTTGCTCCGGGCAGATGGAGCTCGTCAGCTGCTGGCAATCCATCTAGGGGAAGGAAAACCCTGACTCCAAACCCCCATTGCCTTGTGGGTTACCCGATTGCCTCTAAAACCGCCAAAGGAAAACTCCTAGGAAGCGCTTAAACTTGGAAGCCTTAGGAAACCCGACTCAACGTAAGAAGCTCATTTACGATATCGCTGAGCGGTTGGATGGGAGTGATGCATCAGTCAAACAACAGTGGTCCAGACTGAAGACCGCTACTCAGACTGCAGCACAAAAAATCCTAGGCACCGCTTCTCGTCGCCGACGAGGTTGGATATCTCAGAACACCATCGAGCTCTTTGCCCGGGCAAGAGACGCCCGAATGCATGGTGCATATGATTATC
>JACCGJ010019925.1:0-33218 GCA_013407085.1 Atriophallophorus winterbourni
TTGATGTCTATATTTTTTAACGCACGGAACTACCGTCCATCCAAAGATTCTTTTCCCTCAGTCTGTGTCGCCATTGAGGATTATTTTGCTCCACCTATGAAGAACATGGATATGATCATACAAATAACGATTTTTTTAATTTTTTATACGTATACCCTATGGTACTGTACAGCAATTTGCATTTTTAACCATAGATCTTGAATCTTGAATCTTGACTCTGCTACTCTCATTATGCGGGGATACCGGACGCCACTACTAGGAGGATTACGAACTACACGCTACTGCGTGAGCTTGTTGCCGCGAACACGTGGGACTTGCTACATACTACGCAACTTGATACTGCTTGGAGTTATTTTGTTACACGATGGCACACATTACTTGACCTATCATCGACGATGAAGGCAATACCAACAAAACGCGACCGACCGACAATTAGAAGCCGGACCAGAAAAATGATGGCACTATGGAATCTTGCATGGCATACTTTCTCTCGATGCCCCACCTCAGAGAACTGGGAATTCTATAGATTATTGTGAAACCAGTGTACATCTCTCAAACGTAGTGATAAATTCCTTTATCAACAACAGCTAACTTTGAGAATTCTAGAAAACCCGAAGCTGCTATATAAGGAGATCAACGCTCGGAAAAAGGTGAAAACAGGTACCCCTTCGCTTGAGACACCCTCGGGTCTATCCACGTCACCTGAAGAAGTCGCCAGCTCCTCGGGTGCGCAGTACGCTCCCATCTTTCGTGCTGCCCCTAAGTCCGTAGTCATACTTGCACCACTGTCTCATGTGCCTTCGTTGAGCTCAATCATCTCCAGCTGCGACGCCGTCTAACACAAATTGAGCCACCTGCGACATATTAGCTCCCCGGGTATAGATCACATACACCCAAAGGCTTTGAATGCAGTCGCAGCATATATCTCAAACGATCTGGCGCTACATTTCCAGCGTTCACTCGACTCAGCTGCAGTCCCACGAAGGCTTGATCACTCCGGTCTTTAAGGGAGGCGACCGCACCTTACCAGCTAATTACCGCCTGGTGACCCTGCTGTCTGTGATCTCGAAGGTCATGAAAAGTATAATATCTGACACCATCACACGCCACTTTGATAAAAATCACATCCTTGCTCATAAACAGCATGGTTTCCGGTCAGGACACTCCTGCCTATCCAACCTCCTGTTGGCCAGGGACGATTGGACGAAAGCCGTGTGTAACCGACAATTCGGTCCGGGGAAAATCGATTTCAACGTCAAAGATTTCAATCACGTTATAAACACCAATGTGTCTATCCAACGGTTGAGTTACGCGTCCAAACCCACCAGTATATTGGCAAGACAATACGTGAGATGAGTACGTTACTATTGAAGCAAAATAATGATACAATAAAAATAGCAAACCCTAATTATTCCGCTTCGTACTGAATCCAAAAACAAGACTATTCAACAGCAACAATGACCACGAATGATTGCAACTCTGGATAGCGCGCAAACGGCCAAATAACGATACAGAAATATAAGCTCAAGAACGAATAACATCAAGTAGTTCGGTAAAACAAAAATGGTAAAAATATACAAAAATACCAGTAGATTCAAACAGTTAGTTGTCAATAAAATAAATTCGATGTACATCTTACACCGGCCTCCAAAATCCGCGCCGGATTTCTTAAAGGCTGACAACGTACATGCTCTGGTATCCTAGTCTATATCTTTACCCATCGCCGAGTATATCATAATGGCTATCAGACGTTTTATCTAGGAACAAAGTGAGATAATGTCACAATGCACAAGACGTTCTCCATGCCTCACACATGTGACAAAATTCACCGGCCTTTTCAGCCAGATTAGTTAGAAGCCAGACGTTTTCCATGCCTTACCACAACCAATCCAGCTGGCCTGGTCCCTTTACGTGACAAACCCAGTTCCGGTATCAGCATCCAGGTTCGATGGTATCGTTGCATCTCCATCCGTTATATTCGAATCTGCTTCTAGAAAGCAAAGTTGACGAAAATCCCGCTTAATCACTACCCCTCTCGATTGCACACAAGCTTGCCTTACTAACCCATCTTTCGACAAAACGCATTCAGTTACTCTACCCAAGGGCCAGGATCCACGAGGTGTTGCGTCGTTCACCACGAGACCTAAATCTCTAACCCTCAAGTTTCGGTGTTTTCGAAACCACTTTTGGCGGGTATGGAGTGTAGACAAATATTCATGTAGCCATCTACGCCAAAAAATATCAGCTAGATAAGAGGCTTGCTTTCATCCTAGCAGATAATTTTGAGCAATAAAGTGGGTAGTCCCGCCTTTCCTCGTAAAATTAATAGATGGTTAGGTGTCAAAGCCACAGCTTCCGCGGAATTCGATTAGGCCGGAACTAATGGACGATTGTTCAGTATACGTTCAGCCTCGACCATCAAAGTGTTTAGTACTTCATCTGATACAACTTGCTACAATAACAATCCAAACAGTATCCTCCTAACAGACCTGATAACACGTTCCCAAAAACCACCACGATAACTTGCATACGGGGTTTGGAAATGCCACCGTGTTCCTTGTGATGCAAGCTGTTCGTTTATTTTATGCTCATTCCACTTTATCATGCATTCTCGAAGCTCTCTTTGAGCGCCAACGAAATTTGTTCCATTGTCACTGTAGATATCTGTAGGTTTTCCACGCCGGTGAATTTTGTCGACAAAGATTATTGCATCACTTTCCTTTGATACAGAAATCAGCAAATCGTCGACATAAAAGTTATTTTGAATACCTTCGGCAACCAGCGGAAAGGCGTTCTGATCGCAATGCACAAGCGTCTGATTGAGTGCAAAATTCGCGACAAATGGCGATGAAACAGCTCCAAAAGGATAAACCGCAATCTGATATTCAGTAGGAGTTTGAGATAAGTCACTGTTCGGTCACCACAAAAACCTCAGAGCACCTCGGTCAATAACAGGTACAGAAATTTGCATGAACATTTCTTCAGTGTCGGCAGGGAGCGCGATCACCTCTTTACGGAATCGCAGAAGTATACCAAATAAGCTACGCAGTGTATCTGGACCTTGGTATAAACAATCATTGAGTGATACACCTCCGAACTTGGCGTCACAATCATGTACAACCCTTATCTTACCAGGTTTCTTAGGGTTAATAACTGCGTGATGAGGAAGATACCATCAAGGTCGAAAGTTTGTCGACAATTGATGATCTGGAACATGAGTTGCATATCCGCAGATATAATTGTGTTCCATCACACTTGCATACCTCAGTAACTCAGGATCTCGCATAAACCTAGAACGCAGACTCTGTAAACGCGACTTTGCTTGTTCACGGTTGCTGCAGTGTCTGTGGAAATCTTTTTTCCAAGGTAAACACACTTCAAAATGCCCATCTTTCAAACGACAAGATTTTCGACAATTCGAACGGCTTTTATTCCGTCCCTCGACAGTTGTTGTTCACATGAGGCACTATCCTCGAATTCTTTATTGTACATCAACTTCGAGTGCTCAGCCTCATCCGTGTCTTCCTGTTGCACACTGAACACAAACTTGTTGCGTGTCGGGTCTGAAATAACTGGTCCAAGAACCACCTAGCCAATTGTTGTTTGATAAGCGAAGGGTTCGTTACGGCGACCTAATCTCTGCTCCATCACCCAGTGTGCATCCGGCACGTCTGCTCCAATAAGCAGGCCAATAGTTTTATCAGAAATGTCAGGCAAGTCAAGGTCTTTCAGATGTTCCCACGGCATGGCGTCTATAGCAGCCGAACAACTATTGTTTTTCGTTAACTTTGGTACACAGAATGCACGATTCATGAGTACGGCAGACTCTTGGCAACCCAATGGCCCCAAAGACAATTCCATCGTGCCCGAGTCTAGATGAGATACCGAATTTAGTGTTCGAACATGCAAAACTTCTTTCTCATGTCGGATTCCCAACTTTGTTAGAAGGCTGCTTTTCACCAGCGACACATCAGAACCATTATCTAACATAGCGTATGTATCTACTGCGCCATGTGGTCACAATATAGTAACAGGGAATGTGCCTAGACGAACACGTTCGTAACTAGTATTCAGACTGTTACATTTCAGAGAATTTTCAGTTTTTTTCCTTCTGGCCCATATGAAGGAGGTGACTGTGTCTTCTGTTACAGCCAGAAACAGAACACAGGCCTTTCTTTCGACAATCCGTAGCAAGATGACCTCTGATAAGACACAAGAAACAAGCCTGATGTTTCTTGACAGCGTTCCACCGATCGGTCACATAGTAAGATCTGAACTTGTCACACTTCTCCAAGTGGTGTTCAACACCACAAACATAGCAATTAACGGCTATTTTCGAGTGAAACTGGTCTATTTGATTCACCGTAATATAAATACGCGCAAATTCTGTTCCTGACTTGTCAGTCACCTTCACATTTGCTTTCGTTGCGATTTGACTGAAACGACTACGACTTATTCGCGCTTCGTCTGCTATGAAACTTTGCAAATCGTGGAACTTCGGCTGGTGATTGTCTCCGTAAATCACATCAACTAACCTCGCTCACTGATCCTGTAATTCGTGTGGCGGCTTAAAAACGACTAATTCAAGTGTCGTCAACGAATCTAGGTCCGCATCGCAATTCATGTGAGATACAGCAGTCTCACAGTTATGCATCCCTATCGAGATTTGTGTCAGCGAAATCCCGTTTGACTTTACTTTTTCCATGGAATTAACCGGTCAATCATTGACCGCGCGATAACGTGAGTCTGTCCGTAGAGATCAGTTAAGATCTCTCGCGCCCTTTTGTAGGCACCTACGGGCAGCAACATACTACATCCATCGATAGCATCTCGCGCTCGACCTTCACAATAGTGCAGCAAATACAGCATACGTTGTCCGTCGTCAAAAGCATTACTTTCAATATAGTTTTCAAACTGACGTATAAATTTCCAATACTGGCATGGATTGCCATCGAAATACTGCAATTTTACTCGTGGCATCACCGGTGTTACATGGTCAAGAAAATGACTTGAACCTTTGCGTGCTTCTTGGAGATTAACTGAGCTAAGACATTCTTTGACGGTTTTCTCAGCCTTACCGTCTCCAGCAACCTGGCGAGAATGTCCATCCTCAGACAGTTCTAATTTAAGTCGTGCAAGTCGACTAGCAATCGCAGCGTTCAACAGTCATAGCTCAAGCTCCTGACGCTTCTGTTCTTCCTCTATTTGTGCTAACACAAAGTGCGCCCTAAGATTATCAGAGTTAGAACTAACTACTGAACCAGAGCATGACATGTTATCAGCCAATGGAAGATTACCGACTTGCCCGTCCAAAGGATCCTTTTGTTCGTGTTCAGTCGTTTTCTTCGACGATTTCTTCGTTCTCCTCATTTGCTCGAACAAAGATAATTGAGTGCTGTAACCCACAATTCAGTCCGGGGAAAATCGAGTTCAACGTCAAAGATTTCAGTCACGTTATAAACACCAATGTGTCTATCCAACGGTTGAGTTACGCGTCCAAGACAATACGTGAGATGAGTACGGTACTATTGAGGCAAAATAATGATACAATAAAAATAGCAAACCCTAATTATTCCGCTTCGTACTGAATCCAAAAACAAGACTATTCAACAGCAACAATGACCACGAATGATTGCAACTCTGGATAGCGCGCAAACGGCCAAATAACGATACAGAAATATAAGCTCAAGAACGAATAAATTCAAGTAGTTCGGTAAAACAAAAATGGTAAAAATATACAAAAATACCAGTAGATTTAAACAGTTAGTTGTCAATAAAATAAATTCAATGTACATCTTACACCGTGGACTGCCGGATGGCAGTTGACGTGGTATACCTGGGTTTTTTGAAAGCCTTTGATAGAGTTGATCACCTTATTCTCATTCTAAAGCTACGCCACTACGGAATCGATGACCCCGTGTTGACGTGGATTAGCCGATTTTTGCAAGATCGCAAATCGTGTGTGCGCGTCAAAGATGCCCATTCAGACTGTTACCCGGTAACCAGTGGGGTTCCGCAGAGATCCGTACTCAGAACCACTCTCTTCCTTATATTCATCAATGATATCAGCATGATCTTATCAAGCTCATTTTTACTCTTCGCGGATGACCTCAAGGTTAGTCGTCGTATATCTAGCTTCAAAGATCATCAAATCCTGCAACGTGACCTCGACCGCCTCTATTGGTGGTCATTAGAACACATCTTACCGTTCAACTCAGAAAAATGCCACATTCTGACCATTCGACACTCTGTTTGTTACGCTTATTACTTGGGTGACGGAATTTTGCGCCATGCGGACCAGGTAAGCGACCTCGGCGTCATCGTACAGCACGACCTGGGCTGCTCCAGCAAGTGCAACAAGGCTGCAAGAACCGCAAACCACAGTGTTGGTCTTCTGAGGCGACTTTTCAGACGCTTTGACCGACGACTCTTCCCACAGCTACTGTCCGCTTAAATCCGCCCCCCGCTGGAATATGCAGTCAGTGCGTGGCATTCGTGGCTCCAACAAGACATGAACGCTTTCGAACAGCCACAACGGCGAGCAACAAAGCTTATCAACAGCCTTCAAAACATGTCCTACGAAGAACGGCTGCAGTATAGCGGCCTCTTCTCAATCCGCTACCGACTCCTCCGCGGAGATTTGCTTTTGACCTTTCGCATTCTCACAGAGAATCACCACCCTTGCAAGTCCTTGATGCCTCTATCCATTCGACGTAATCATTGTGGGCACAATCTCAAGATTGCCCATTAGAACAGGCGATTAAACAGTCGAAGGTATTTCCTACCCCTCCACATATACCGTGTCTTGAACGCTCTCCCACCGGAGGTAGTATGTGCTGAGTCACTGTCTTCGTTTAAGCAACGCCTAGACAAACACCAATGGCAATCAACTTTGAAGTGACTTTTGTTTATTTTTCGCCATTCCGTTCTACCCCATTATACTACATTCCACTCACAAATCCATAAACAACTAACACTTTTTCCAGTCTTTTCTCCTTAGCTTGCAAGGATCAGCGTTGCTCACGTCAAAGCAACCGTCCGAAAGTCCGTCATGCACTGAAGGACGTGGTGGGAATGTGTCTTGGTCTGACACTTCTCCATATAAAAAGCCACAAATTTCCAATCAAGGTGTATGCTATACGCGAACATAGCCCGCTATAAGGCCTATTTGCCTCCGTTTTTATCTCATCATGTATGCTTTTTAGCACGCTTTGTGCGACCCTCTGTACACACCACCCGGTGGTTTCTTACAAGCTATCAGCTTTTATTACCACAATGAAACTATTGACTACTATTGACTACTATTAAATATCGACAAGGATATACTTCAACGAACTAACAAGTTCGTTGAATCAATTGTTACTGAAATTTGTCAGAGACTTGAGATCTAAAAATGTTATAATGTTTGATATAGACGACAGATATCCTTAACAAGATTTAAAACTACTATCTGCTCATATTATGGCTTCCCAGTGGACTGCGCATCGCTAAAACGTATGAGGAAATTTAAGCCTACGAGGTCTTGCCCAATTCTATTAGAACTAAGTGACAAATGCCTGGCATCACACATTTTAGCCCATAAGGATGTTTTGAAATCGATTCGTATATTTAAAAATGTACTTTTTAACCCTGATCTCACGCCAATGCAACGGAGAACTAGGTTCCATAAGCGTACCGTTACTACTCAATATTCCACCGAATCTTCCAACAATGGAAAAAAACGATGGAATTGGATAAGGTGCCACAATAGTCGAATGCACCTCCAACTTCACCTTCTATTGCGAATAACTCAACACAACCTATTATTTCACCTAAAAAAATTACATCCCCTCACTTAAGGAAAAGAACCTTGCCCAAGTTTCGACAAACTAGTGCGTTATTGCCTGTACCACCACCTTTTAGGAATTCTTCAACTTTTGACAATAGAAATACTCGGAACTTTAATCGCCGTATAATGCCTTATCCATTAGATCGGAACTTGGCATGGCAATTCCATCGACCGAGTCCACAATACCCGAGCCCATTTTCGAATTATTACAACCCATCACCGCATTTTTTAACCATACTAGCTTGTCCCTTGACACCAATTTTCCAAATTTTAACTCATTTAACACTCAAACTTTTCGAATTGAGTTGCAAAAGCATAATAACAAGTGTTAAAAAGCCACATGTAATTACTCACAAAGATTGGAAAATCTTTAAAAACCTCATTACGAACGAAGATTGAACTGAATTTTTCCTTTTTGACAATTTTAATGTAATCTCCGAAATCTTACATAATAAACTTGTTGAGGTGATACAGAAATCTACTTCAAGACATGCTAGACACCTCAAATGCGCAGACTCCCAGATGCGTTTTCTTAAGTCCAACATGGTTTCCTAAACCGAGAATAATAATAATAATATTAATAATAATATTAATAATAATAATAATAATGTATATTCTTGGATACACCAAGTCATGCCATGCATGATCATTTGTTTTCATGAATAAGTACATCAAATAAAAACGGTTAATATACAAATGTTAAGGTCAAACATAAATAAATTGTTTTTTTTAACAACCGTAAAAAATAGTTGAATAACATTTGTACAGATGGTAGCTTGTTTAAAACATAAAGTTGATAGAATATCGGAAAAATAAATGATAAAGGTTCATGTTTTTAACGAATACGACAGTAATTGTTTAAAATGGGTTAATTACAGTTTTGGTAGGTCTGGACCGCAATGTTTATTCATGTATGATGTTCCAAATGCAACTTCAAACGCAGATAATTGTATAGAGAGTTCACTTCATCGGGTCACGGAGATATGAGTTGCATCGCCCTTTCAAGAATTGCGAGAGTGTATTTTGTTGAATTTCAACAATTCTGAAAAGTTAATTCTCAAGAAAAAAGTTATATGTCACTTTAAAATTTTTCGTTGCTAAAAAAATATCAAAAGCCTTCTACGCCGTATAAGTATAAATTATCTATAGTTGTATTAATTAATAGTTCAATAGTATAGTTCAATAGTATATTCATGGTCAAATAAGCACATAGCTTCAAATAACCACAGGATGTGTTTACAGTGGATCGAAAAATAGGGTAGAGAAAAAAACGTCAGAATGGGGTTCGAGGGAATAAATTGGTCAGTATAATCAGTACGGGTGCGGGGAGGCCTTATAGCGGGCCACACTCGCTTTGGAGTTGCGTCTTCCCGAGTTTGCTGGGCGGGTGCGTTCTTGGACAGTTAAAAGGTTGGGGTTCAAGCCAAAAGCTTGTAGGGTAACCTCACGACAATGTTCAAAATATGGGTCCGTGGAAGTTTGGGCAGTTTCGAAGGAATGTGAACGCGAATATACGCTGGAAAGAAAAGAAGGGTGCAGTATCAATGAGTACAAATATGACTGAAGTTAAAAATTGCGCAGTATATTGAAAAAGTGGAGATCAAGGCGCTCCTTAAAAATGCTAAGAGAGGGGGCGGAAATAACTGATGGGGGTAGCGAGTTCCAGGTGCGAGGGACTCGAAGCGCGAAAAAATTGCTTCGGCATTCAAGTCGGCTGTACTGATGGGATAACTTGAGGTGGTGTCCGCGATTCCCGGAAGGTGGGGCCAACGACAGCATCCCGCTGCACGGGTGTCCATCCTCCGTCAAAATGTGGTTAGTCAAAATCATATCGCCGCGAATGCGACGGTACTTGGTGGAGAAGAGATTAAGCACTTGGAGTCGAGCTTCGTAGCTCATGTAACGCAAACCCTTGACTAAATTCGTAGCTCGTCGTTGGGGCTGCTCCATGATGTGTTGATCGCACTTTAAACATGGATTCCAGACGGAAGCTGCATATTCCAAGTGTTGTCGAACATACGCATTCAATAGGTGCTTGAAAAGCCGGGAGTCAAACGAACCGAACGCTCTTCTGAGAAGTCCAACATTCCGGTTCGCTACGGTGGATGCCTGGGCGCACTGAACAGAACAACCCAGATCGTCTTGCGTCAACACGCCGAGGTCTTTCTCCTGCTTGCAGATCTGTAAGCGAGTTCCACCCAGAGAGTACACGGGATCTCCTCGCCGACGCACCAATATTACGCGACATTTGTCGGTGTTGAACGGGAGATTATTACAAGCGGCCCAGCACTGTAATGAGGTGAGGTCCGACTGTAGAAATAGCTTACCTAATTTTTCCGGAGATAAAGAAGAGTTGAGTTGCTTTTTGAATTCAGTTTGAGAGGTGCTAAATGTTATATTATTAGGAAGTAAATTCCATAAACGAGAATATTTATAAATGAAGAAATCTTTTCGTATACGATTGTGGATTTTCGGTATACATATTTTGTTTTTGTGTCGAAGATTATATACTTCAGAGTTTTTGAAATCTAATTGTAAATCAATGTCGATCATATCTTTTTTCAATATTCTGTAAAAGAGTATAAGATTTTGTTTTATTCTTCGAAACCATAATGGTTCCAATCCTAGGATCTGACATCTTTTCTTATATGAATGCTTATCCGAACTGGTGGTAATGGATCGTGTGAAAGAACGTTGGATGCCTTCTAAAGCATAGCTATCAGACCGAGTAATGTTACTAGATATAATGTTGCAGTAATCTGATGAAGGTAGTGTATGTAACTTGTAAAGTTCCAGCTTGCACTGGGGCAGAGAGATGAATCTATGAAGTAAACCTATATTCTTTTTTGTTTTAGAAATTAAGTAGCATATTTGTTTATGAAATGTAAGTGCTCCAGAATATCGATAACCTAAATCACGTACACATTGTGCTGGTTGTAGTGGTGTATTATTTAGGATGATCGAATCTTTTGTTATGATACTGTTGAAATTTATGAAAGTTGATTTATTGGTGGAGAACTCAAGACCGTTTCGAATACTCCATTGAAGTAGAGCATCCAGGTCTTGGTTCAATTTCGATATAAAGTCGTTAGTCTGGTTAGATGGAAAAGCTATGGCAACTTTTATATCATCTGCAAACAAAAAGATCTTACAGTGTGTTACGACAGATAGTATATCGTTGATAAATGTCAAGAAGAGTAGTGGACCTAGAACGCTTCCTTGTATGTCTCCGCTTGGAATTGACAACGTTCTAGAACGGTAGCCATTTATATCTACCGAAAAGGTGCGACCAGTAAGAAAAGATTTGAACCACGAAAGTAGGTTTCCAGTAATACCTACAGCAGATAATTTTGCGAGGAGTAGATTATGCGGGACCCTGTCGAAGGCTTTCATAATATCAATGAATACAACTATGACTCCAAGGTTTGAATCTAGTGATTGTGTCACGTAATTCAAAAATTCTGGTTGACAAGTGACGCAAGATTTTTTGTTGAGAAATCCGTGCTGGTTTGATATGAAATAGTTTGGTGTCAAGTATGCTAGGGTGGCCTGTCTGACAAGCTTCTCAAATATTCTAGCTAGAAGTGGTGTGTGATTAATGGGTCGATAATTGGTAACTGTATGTAGTGATCCGGACATATGTCGCGGAATGACAACGGAATGTTTCCATTCTAAGGGGAAAATTCCTGATTTAATAGACGTATTAAAGAGATTGAGTAGTAATAAAAAGAAGTCTTCAGATCCAATTTTGCATATTGCTGGTACGAAACCTGTTTCATCAGGTTTATAAGAGATTGTAACTTGATTACAGACTTTACGTATGTCAGAGGTATTAATTGTAATTGTGTCTAAAGTATTGCATGTAGGGTGTATGATTACCTCTGGATAAGAGTTGTTATTATATGAAGCATTGCAAAATAAAAGAAATTCTTCGCAAATAGCAAAAGGCTCAGTTATTACTGTGCAATTATTACCATGTTGATCCTGTTTAATGATGTAGTTTATCTTATCTGAATTTTCCGATGCCCTAGCGTTCATTAACTTAGATAATGCTTTCTGATTTTTACTAGACTTGAAGGCTGTAGACTCGTCAGAAATCAGTTTATGGTTCATAATTTGTACTAGTTTGTCAGATAGTTCATACGCGTGCAAAAGGGAAGATATGTCATGCTTATTACGAGCATATGATGTCAAATAAGCAATGCGGTTTTCTAACTTATGAGCTCTACTCAGTTTAGGGTGTCTAGCGTGCCTGGTAGTAGATTTCTGTAGTAAGTCACCAAGTTTATTATTAAAGATTTTTGAGATTACATTAAAATTGTCAGAAAGGAAAAATTCAGTCCAATCCTCGTTTCTAATGAGGTTTTTAAAGATTTTCCAATCTATGTGAGTAATTATATATGGCTTTTTAACACTAGTTATTATGCTATTGCAACTCAATTCAAAAGATATAATGTTATGATCTCCATTAAAAAATGACGGAGATACGTTCAGGTTTGAAGGCGTGATATTCAAAGTAAAAACAAGGTCAAGGATATTTTTATTGTGCGTTGGTTTATCAACAAACTGTGTAAAACCTAATAGTTTGATGGTATTGGAAAAAGAATTAAGATTTGTGTCGTTGCATTCTACCTGGTTGAGTGAAGGCATGTCGAAATCTCCTGCAATTAATTTATAGCGGCAAGGGTGGATAGAGGCTTCTATGAAACAATCAGTCAAGCGTTGAAGCGTTGAAGAAATAGTACCTGGTGGATAGTTGATGCATCCAAGTAAAAGATCAAATGCCGGTAGTGCCAGCCAGATAGAATCTTCGATATGACCAAATACGGATGAAATGATGATGTTAGCTTGGAGGTTTGAGTGAACATAAACAAGACAACCTCCTCCACGTTTTGAAACGCGGTCTTTTCTAAAAATGTGATAGTTTGGAATCAGAAGTTCACAGTCTGATTGTTCCTTTTTTGTCCAAGATTTAGTTATAAGAATAATATCAGCGGGATTAGAGAGAAGATATGAACGTAAAGCTAATATCTTGTTAGTTATGGATCGAGCATTGATAAGAATGAATCTAAGAGATGAGGGGCTATGATCAGAAAATGGCTTATTATGTATTTGATTATTATGTGAAGCATGTTGGTTTAGGTTAAAAGCCTTTGTGGAGGGATTTGAAAATTTCTCATACTTGAATAAGGGAACATAGTAGAGTGAGTGTTAAATGAGTTAAAATATGGAAAATTGGTGTCGGGGGACCAGCTAATATGGTTAAAAAAGTGCTGTGATGGGTTGTAATAATTCGAAAATGGGCGCGGGTATTGCGGACTTGGTCGATGGAATTGCCATGCCAAGTTCCGATCTAATGGATAAGGCATTATACGACAATTAAAGTTCCGAGTATTTCTATTGTCAAAAGTTGAAGAATTCCTGAAAGGAGGTGGTGCAGGCAATAACGCACTAGTTTGTCGAAACTTCGGTAAGATGGTTCTTTTCCTCAAGTGAGGGGATGTAATAATTTTAGTTGGAATTTTAGGTGAAATAATAGGTTGTGTTGAATTATTCACAGAAGAAGGTGAAGTTGGAGGCGCATTCAACTCTTGTGGCACCTCATCCAATTCCATCGTTTCTTTTCCATTGTTGGAAGATTCGATGGAATGTGGAGTAGTAACGGTACGCCTTTGGAACCTAGTTCTCCGTTGCATTGGCGTTAGATCAGGTTTAAAAAATACATTTTTAAATCTTGGAATCGATTTCAAAACATCCTTATGGGCTAAAATATGTGATGCCAGGCATTTGTCGCTAAGTTCTAATAGGATTAGCAAGACCGCGAAAACTTATATTTTCTCAAGCGTTTTAGCGAAGCGCAGTCAAATGGGAAGCCTTGAGATGAGCAGATAGTAGTTTTTCAAATCTTGTAAAGGATATCTATCGTCTATATTAAACAGAATAACATTTCTAGATCTCAAGTCTCTCTGACAAATTTCAGTAACAATTGATTCAACGAACTAATTAGTTCGTTGAAGTATATCCTTGTCGATATTTGAATTATCATCCAAGAGGATAGTCAATGGTTGTAACGTCTTGCAAACATGTGTAACAAAAGAGTTGTTTTTTCGAATTTCATTCAATTCGGATTCTAACTTCCGTAATTTGTTCAAAATAACGGAAGTGTTCTGATCTAAGTATACGTAGCATTTGTTGGTCTTGGGGATTTTACGAAGATTAATTCGTTTCGAGATAGGTGTTTTAGTATACATATTTCAAATAGTATAAATATAATATTAATCAAAAGAGTGGGAGATATAAAATAAACGTTTTCGTAATTATGAAATATTTGGCAATCACGTACCGTTTTCAAACCAAGCGCGACCTTGACGTCGTTGTTTTATTTTTTCAAATCTTGTGCAACCTGCCAGTTAGAATAATTAGATCACATAACCAGTTCACTAGACCGATGATTATCCCACGTTTAAAATCTGGTAATTCGAACCTCGTTACGAATTATCGCCCTATTAATCATACTCCTATTCTGTCTAGGTTATTTGAAAGGTTAGTCAAAAATTCTTTGTTGGGCTACCTTGGTCCAGATGCGTTCTCTCCAGTCCAACATGGATTCCTTAGCCAAAAGTCTTGTGTAACCTGCCAGTTAGAATACTTAGATCTCATAACTGCTTCCCTTGAACAAGGACTAGCAGTGATTGTTGTATTCTTGGACATAAGCAAAGCTTTCGATCGGGTTCCTCATACGCTACTCCTTTTGAAGTTATCATGTTTAGGTATCCATGGGCCTTTATTGAGCTGGTTCCGTTCTTTTCTATCTGACCGCACCTTTTCGGTTCACGTTAATGGTGTTACCTCAACGAATCAGCCGATTCCAAGTGGTGTAATTCAAGGCAGCGTTCTAGGTCCACTTATTTTTCTTATCTATGTTAATGATCTATAAAATGTTATAGATCACTCTAAGCTATTTATCTTCGCGGATGACATAAAAGTCGTCATAACATCTCCTCCTGGTGAAGTGTCACAGGCTCTGATATCCCTTAACCGTGATCTTGCCTCTCTATCTAGCTGTGGCTCACAATGGAGATTAGAATTTTCTGCTTCTAAGACAAAATATATGGGATTACGTTTTTTAATCCCTTCTAACACACTCACGATAAATGGCTCAACCATCACACCTTCTGCAGAAATTAGGGACCTTGGATTTAGATACTCCTCTTCTCTCAATTTTAATGAACAAGCTAGACACCTCATTGCGAGAGCAAGACAAAACCTCAGCCTAATTAACCATAAATTCCTCTTACGCGAGAGTAAAATGGCATTATATAAGATGAAGGTCCTACCAATTCTCGATTATTGTAATATCATCTATTCTCACATGGGTAGGCGTGATTGTTTTCTCTTAGAGAGACTTCAACTTACATTCAGCAAAATAACTTTGGGCTATTCAAACCCCTTGCCTTATCTTGAAAGGTGTAATTTGCTGAATGTCAGCCCACTATGGCTACGCAGAATTCGTCTGAATCTGCTTCTTTTCTTTCGAATAATTACCCAGCAACGAATTAAGCTCCAGTCTGGCATGCGCTTTCACGATTATATCAGATATGATCTGCGCAATCGAACAAGGCTGTTGAATATTCCTATGTCTCGCGCTAAAGTTAGACGTAACTTCTTCTTAGTTAGATATGCGCAACTTTGGAATTCCCTTCCTCTTCATTTCCGTATGTGCACATCTACAGGGAAATTTAAAACTCTTGTAGAAACCCTTACTGTTCACTCACTATCCCAAATCCTTAAGATAAACTCTTCTCTAGATATTCTATACTCTCATGGGATCCCAGGTTTCTAATTCCACATATTAGTATATCATGAGGTCTTATAGTATTCTCTGGATAACTGGCCATTCAAGTGTCAGGTTGCCGGACCTTAGATATGTTGTTACAAACCTTCATCGTAACCGTGCGTCTTATGATCATTTTTACCATATTACCATATCCTCAACCGTAATCTGCTTACATTAAACCCATTTATGCATAAAACATGCTTTGCCATAACGTATTTATTATAAAAACAAAAAAAGAAAAAAACGCTAAAAATGCCAAAAATATTGTTTTTTGTGATCTTTTTTATCGTTTATAATGAATGTACTATTTTACAATGATAACCTCTCACCATATTAGTATATCATGAGGTCTTATAGTATTCTCTGGATAACTGGCCATTCAAGTGTCAGGTTGCCGGACCTTAGATATGTTGTTACAAATCTTCATTGTAACCGTACGCCTTATGATCATTTTTACCATATTACCATATCCTCAACCGTAATCTGCTTACATTGAATCCATTTATGCATAAAAAAATGCTTTGCCATAACGTATTTATTATAAAAAAAGAAAAAAAACGCTAAAAATGCCAAAAATATTGTTTTTTGTGATCTTTTTTATCGTTTATAATAAATGTACTATTTTACAATGATAACCTCTTACCATGATGGTGAAGAGAATACTTTTAATTGTGTTCCAGTACCTCCGACTCCGAAACCAACTCCGATACTGGTCCTTGTTTCTTCCGCGTAAGACTGATTCTTCTACATGAACTGAAATCCATACTGGCAAACAGTCTTGGTTTCCCTTATTAGACAATTCTTCGACTTCCTGGATCGTACAACCGGCCCAAACCTCATGCAATTTTCAACCACAACCTCCCATTATCCCCTCCATTTTCTAATTTTTTCAATTTAACTTCGGATTTTTATGTGCTTTTCTTCAATCTCACCCACCAACATTCCGAAAAAGTCAATTTATATATATATATATATGAAGGAACTTTCTTTATTTCGAAAATTTATTTTCACTGTGACATTTATATCTTCAAACGCACCATTTCATTCATAACTTTTTATGTTATTTTCTTTTTTTTCAATCTCTGCTCCAGAATTAATTGCATCCTCTTCGTTTGATTATTTCGATGCAATCTAGATGAAACCTTATTACTGTGTGACATTGCGCGAAAAAAATTAACTTTCTTACCCTTGTAAATTTACCATCCTTTATTAAACGGAAAAATGTTTAAAAATTCCGCTTGAAAAGGTCATTTTACAATTTATTTATTTTGTACACATTGATAACCTGATCATGTTTTGCATGCCTTGGTTTACCAAGAATATAGTATTATTATTATTATTATTCATATATAATTTATTTATCAAATTTTTATGACAACTTCATTACAATTAGGACCACTTTTTCCATAATTACCTTCCATTTCTGTTCTCCATTTGTTTCTTGCATCCTTGCCATTCGTAAATCTTGACATTTCCATTAGACATTGATACTTTTTTTAACTACTGTATATCAATTTCCCTTATTGAACGGAAAAAATGTTTAAAAACCCCGCTCACTTGCACTGTATCATTTTCTTTCGCTGTTCAAATTTCGATAAACTGATCATGTATTGCATGCCTTGGATATCCAAGAATAAATATTATTATTATTATTATTTGGGAGTACGTACTGGCAATGTGCCAACTCCTCCGGCTTGTGGGACTATTTGGCTTGAAGTCGCGGGGATGGTGGCTGGAAACGACTCCTACCGTGTCGCAAGCGCGTAATGTAAGCTCCATAGGCAAATGGTGATTGCCTACAGGTGGAAACAGGCCAACGAGGTCTACGTGCGTGTGCGAGTAACGCTTATCCGGTTCGGCGGAAGCTCTTGATGAGCTTTTTGTGTGTCGGTGGATTTTCGAGCGTTGACAATTTCCACGCGCTTCAGCGCTTGTGCGAACGTCTTTACTGGATTTTGGTCCGTCACGTAGACCCGTGGATTTATCCTCGATGTGGAAAAGAGGACGTAATTTCTTCGGGCCGAGGAAAGAATTCGTCGTTAGCTGTCGGCCCGATGTGCGATGGGCGCAAGGTTTGATGCAACGTCGCGCATCGTCGCCGTATTTCCGATGTATCCAGCAAACGGGTGACCGAGTGTGACTACCCGAGTGTCGGCGGGATGGGGTGTGAGATCGTGACTTATTGCTTAGTGCGAGGTTTCGAACCTCATTGCGTAAAGCCGCAACCTCAGCCGTTGGAGTACCCCGTGTGCGTGATCCTCCTGTGGTTACTGTGGAAACATGGGCATCTGGATAGGGACGAAAACATTCAGCGATATTGTCCGCCATTTCTGAAAGATCAGATACCGGAGTGCTTTTCGCAGCAACCAAGATGGGTTGCACGCACTGAGGTAAACGCTAGGGCCATAGTTCCTTTAGTAAGGACTCGTCCATTTGCGATGACCCGAGTAGGTGGCGCATCTCCATTAGTATGGTAGATGGCTTTTTGTTAGCAATTTTCAAGTTGCCGAACAGCTTCTGTAGCCTAGATCGTTTTGACGGAATCGTGCGAGAAATACCGGCTCGTTTGACGATACGGTAGCGGTCACCTATGCGTGCAGTCAGGAGTGCGTCGCGTACATGTAATAACACATCCTCGGGGATTTTCTGCGTTAAATGTGAAAACATCAATGATATTTTCAGAACTAAATTCAGTTTCTAAAAAATGGAATGAAGCTGGGTATTGTGATGACCTTCGAAACCAAAATAACGCGTTTAGAATCACTCATGATAAACAGGAGCAATTGATGTAAATAAAACGCACGATTAAACGAGGTAAAAAAATTTACCTGAAAACTCCGATGTGAAGCGAAAACATTTTGTCGTACCGGAAAAGATACACGAAGAATGAGTGTATGTCGGGTTCACCAATTTGTAGCAGACCGGATTTCTACAATAATGTCCCCAAGAATGTTGGAGAAAAGGCACAGGAGATGAAAGGTTTATTGCGGTAGCCAAAACGTGTACAGAGCGTTCATGATGCACGCACGAACGAACGGAAGTTAATTGTCTAGGCCAATGTTCTGATAAGGAAAAACAAGCGGTGTTACAACTTCAGAAAGGAGCGTTAAGCTAAAAACGCACAACGTCCAACTTCGCTCATGTCGTCTTTTCAAAGCTTCCTTACAACATGGAAATATGCTGAGTATTTTGAAGCTGACTAATGTGATGCCGATACATTGGGAAAATTGCAAAGGCGGGGGACGAAACGGTTACAAGGATTGAAATCAATTTCTTATGTGGATAGAGTTCAACTCCTCAAGCTCATGTTGCTCAGTATTCGACGTGTGCGCTACGACCTGCTGCTAACTCGTCGCATATTACTGGGAGCTTATAGTGACAAGCTGCGCGAGTTTTTCCCTGTCGTGACGGAATCAATAAACCGTGGTCAAGCTCTAAAGCTTCAAAAGCGAATGACACTACACCTACCACAGGGATTCACGCTCTCAACAAGAATTGTTAACTTGTGGAATGCGCTTCCGGAAGAGGTTATCTCAGCAAGCTCTGAAAACCAATTCAAGCAACTTTTGGATTAGGTATTGCCTGTAATCACGGCGAAGCTGAACATCACTGGACAGGATTTCTTCGACTGAGGTTCTCCTGGACTATCTTGCTGATATGAAGAGATGCGGCTTACAAGGGCTTGACCCCCTGTCGTCTATCAAGAAGAAGAAGATACTCAAAGCTGGCATTCGATTCTCAGTTTGTAATTACAGACCTGTAAGTCTTACTAACATCCTATCTAAAATCCTGGAGAAACATATTATGGATAGAATCTGTCGCCATCTAGTTTATTACTCGTTGGTGAACTCTGCTCAGCACGGCTTCCTTAAAGGGAAGTCGTGCCTAACAAACCTCTTGTGTTTTCTTAAAGAGGTCACCATGAGACTAGATAAAGCCCAACAAGTTGAAGTTTTTTACTTGGACTTTTGCAAAGCCTTTGATTCGGTAAACCACAGATTGCTCGCAACCAAACTTGGTTATATGGGTTTTGATGGTCTTTTGAAGAAATGGATAATAGGCCTCTATAGCAATAGATTCTTTGGTGTCAGGATAGGCAGTATGTATTCGGCGAAAGTAAAAGTTGTTGGTGGAGTCCCACAGGGTTCCGTACTCGTACCGCTAGTTTTCCTCATTTTCATCGATGATTTGGCAGTGTCGCTTAAGTGTCCCCGCTATATTTTTGCGGATGATGTCAAGTTTATCGGATCACTTGATGAACAGGATCGCCTTTAACGTCACAGTGTGTTAAGGATTTGGGTGTACTGGTTAGGGCTGACTTCAAATGGGAGGAACAATGTGCCGCTGCAGCTCAGCGTGCACGCAAGGTACTTTTTCGGTTGAAATCAGTGCTATCGAGCAGAAGACCCGATGTATTCCTGCCACTGTACAAGGCATTAGTTCGACCGCATCTTGAATACTTAGTTCAGGCGTGGTGTCCTCACTACAAAAAGGACATCGTTCGACTTGAAAGCGTACAGCGCCTCGCAACTCGCATGGTTGAAGGTCAGCGAGGGAAACCGTACGCTGTGCGCCTATTGTCTCTCGATCTTTCCTCCCTTAGGCGCCGTCGTTTAAGAGGTCACTTAATAGAAACCTTTAAGATCTTGAAGGGTTTGAGTGGCGTGCAAATGAACGACTTCTTTACCTCATGCCCCGAGCTGGGCACCCGGGGCCATTCACTTAAAATTGCTAAGAAACGATTTCGGCTAGACTCCAGGAAACACTTTTTTAGCCTTAGGGTTGTTAACTCCTGTAACATTCTTCTAGAAGAACGTATGTGCTACCGTAGTGTGTCTAGTTTTAAGCAATTTTGAGATTACGGCTGACATGGTGCGAATCCTCATCGAACATCTAAAGGTACAGACATCTCCAGGTCCTGATGGTATTCACCCTGCCATATTAAAACCTTTATCAATGATCATCAGTTCATCTTCAACCGCTATATTCCAAATTTCAATCAATTCGTATGTCCTGCAGTAGCGTGTCTAGTTTTAAGCAATTTTGAGATTACGGCTGACATGGTGCGAATCCTCATCGAACGTCTAAAGGTACAGACATCTCCAGGTCCTGATGGTATTCACCCTGCCGTATTAAATCCTTCATGAAGGATCATCAGTTCACCTTCAGCCGCTATATTCCAAATTTCAATCAATTCGGGACGTCTAACAGAGGATCGGAAAATGGGTATAGTAAAGCCGATGTTCAAAGGTGGGAGTTAATCAGATCCTGTAAATCACCGTCCTGTTACACTTCGGTCTGTTGTAGGCAAATTGCTAGAACGGATTGTAAAGGATAAGATAGAACAGTATTTGTGCACAAACAGTCGACGCTTGACTTGATTCGCATCCAAATTTTAACATCATCCGCAAAGAGAACCATTTTGGCTGTGACAAGTTTCGGAAGGTCGTTGATGTAGACCAAAAAGAGAACCGGACCAAGTACCGAACCTTGTGGGACACCGCTAGTGGCCTCGATTTCCCCAGACATCACACCATCGATACGTACAGTTGCTTTGCGATCAAGAAGGTAACTTCTCAGCCAGACAAGAAGGCACCCATTAATACCAACATCGTGCAACTTGCGCAGCAGTATAGAATGGTCCACGCGATCAAACGCCTTTGATATGTCCAAGTAACACGCATGCACGCAACCACCATTATCCACTGCCTGCGTCCAGTCATCCAGTGTCTCCAGTAGGTTAGTCAAGCAAGAACGAGACTTTCTAAATCCATGTTGCTCTCTGGACAACAAGTTTTGGGCTTCGAGATGACTCACAATTCTTTCGCACACAATTCACTCCATAATTTTTGAGATCACTGGAAGGAGTGTAACAGGGCGGTAATTTGCTGGGTCAGAACGAGTTCCACCTTTGTAGATGGGTGTTATGATTCCTCTCTTCCAGTCATTAGGTACAACACCCTCCCTCAAGGAGTGATTAAATAAATCACAAAGTGGTTCGCACAGTTGACTGCCGCATAACTTTAGTATTGCATGTGTGATTCCGTCAGCTCCCGGGGACTTGTTGATATTCAACTTGCGTAGGTGGTGCTGCACTATTTTCGAACCGATGCATATAACACATATCGTCTCCGGCACAATTGTTGCTGACAATTCTGATGGTTGTAATTTATCCTTGGGGGTGAAAACTCGTGAATTAACACTGACTAGAGCGTTAGCGGTTTCCAGAACAGAAACAGTTAGTCCGTTATCTATCATGATCGGAAAAACACCGGGTTTCAGCTTCGTAGTGTTGTTAACAGTTCGATAAAGCAGTTTGGGATTTCGCTGCATTCTCACCGCCAGCTGAAGCTGGTGATATTGTTTGTCCTCTCGGATGAGATTTGTGACCTGATTCCGCAATTCGCGAAAGTTTGCCCACGTCGAATCAGTTCTGGAGACCCTGTGAATAGCCCATGCCAAATTTCGCTTTGTCAACCATTTTCTAGTCCTACTGCGAATTCTGAATTGTGGTTCTTTGCTATTATGTTTCGGGACATTTTTAGAATTGAAATGTATCATGTTGATTATGTAATCTGTCAGGGTTGTGCAATGCGAGTCCGGATCACTGAAATTTATATTATGTTCATCAAAAGCTACCATTGTTTTCATCAAACCAATGTAATCCACTTTTCTATTTTGTTTTGTTTGCTTTACAATTCTACTGGCGTTGCACACGTATTGAAATAGCAGAACGAGGTGGTTCGCTTCGACCCAGCGGAGGGTGATACTGAACATCTTCAACGGCTGTGGCTTCGGACGTTAAGACTAGGTCTAGAACAGAAGTCTGTTGCAAATTTCGTTGTCGTGTATAATCGAAAACATGATTATACAAGTGGATGTAATCAAACAGTTCTCGAAATTTGTAGTCTAGGAATAGGGGTGGGTGATATACTCGGTTATATAGTTGAGGCAGATTGAAGTCTCCCATAATCAGCAATTGCGAATTGCGCTGTTTTCCGGCGTACTGCATTGCTTTCAAGAGGTTTTCGTTATACGCATCCAATGATGATGGCGAACGGTAAACTACACCAACGATGCAACTGTCGCCTGATTCGAGCTTCAAGTTGCACCATAAACTGTCTTCCAGATCGAGTTCAGTATCTGTAACTACCGTACATATAAACGGTCATGGTGGTAAACAGCTACTCCACCACCTGTTCTTAAGCGGTCTCTCCGAAACAAGGTCATGTTTGGAATAGAGAGCTCGCGATCGCTCACGTGAGGTTGAAACCATGTCTCAGTTATTGCTATGACGTCGAGTGAGTGCTGATTGCAGAGATCCTTCAGTTCAGTTAGTTTGTTTAACAGGCATTGTGCGTTTGTATATAGGCAATTGATTGTGGTTTTCGTATACAGTGATGGGGCTGAAAGCTCGTCTATTAGTCCGACCCTTCGAGAGTCGGACATCGGCCGTTTTTTGGGATTGCCACAGTGTTTCTAATCGGAGTCTCGTCTGATTGTGGAAGGCGTGGTTCATTAGAAGGCGTAGAAAGTCTGTGATCACTCATTCTGACATCCTTCGGGAGATTCCTATAGTTTGCTTTCCAGTTAGCCCTAACTGATTCCATCATACCTTTCGTTAAAAGTGTTACTTTCAGAGGTTTTGGCCCGTCACCTTTATAGTTTGGTGAACGAGGTATTCTAAAAGTGTCCACCACAACTGACTCGGTGAGCCCCGATGCTGTTGGCAACATAGAGCCACTGTTTGTAATCGTGGTGCTGTATTTCACTTCCTGAAGCAGTGTCAGTGTGTTCGGGAACACCAAGAAGAACAATACCGCGTTGGTCACATTTTTTCCCATAGTTCAAATTACCTTTCCTCTCCCACCACGGACTATCGGCATGTATGCGACATTTAGTCTGTGAGAATGTACGTAGCAAATAAGAGTTTAACAGAACGTCTTCCATCTCTTTTTGGCAATGCTTGATTGCCCAACACGGCTTCACGGAAGGCCGCTCATGTATCTTCAATCTACTGACCGCCCGAGAACATTGGTGCAGAAGCCTTGACGCTGGTGTGCCAGTTCATGTAATCTTCATCGACTTTAGTAAAGCATTCGACCGTGTTCCACATCACAGGCTTCTTTGGAAACTAAGAATGTCTGGTATAGAGGCTTTGTAGTGGACCAGAAATATAAGTCTAGCACTACACACAAAATGGCAAGAATGGAATGAACTAACTGAAAGACCAAGAGAGCAAATGTCCAATGAAAGATCCGTAACGTCCAACGATAGCGAAGTAATCCACACAGGAAAATCCAAGAGATGGAATCCAAGGTGCAGAAAGCGATAAAATGTTGGAGAATCCGTTAATCACAGTTCCAGCACAGAGTGGCGCACACAGACTTCGCAACCAGGGAAGAAGACAAAATCCGAGTTCGAAATTGTATTGACCGCCAAAAAGTAAAGTGTACAAGCATTGATACAGATGAAGTGTACATGGCCAAAAAAATGAATAATCATAGAAGGCCAAAAATTGTATGTACAAAATACGAAGTTACGAAGTGGAAGCAGTTCACTACAATACTCCCCCACCAGAGCGTTAGTTAGGCTTGAATGAAGGGTAACATACGCTCGAAATGTTCATAAAGTCACGTAGTCAGCAAGGCGTTTTGGCCAGTGCACATGACTACCGGTTCGGGTTTAAACGGAGGTAGGAGGGACCGGGGAATTGGGATGAACATGGATGGAGGTTGACACATGAGGTTTATCAGGAGGTTGTGCGTGAGGCGCAGTGATGCTTGGTGAAGATTGCGGCTTAAGCTCGACAAAAGCGGGTTTTAAGCGGTCAATAGAAACTGTGTCACGTCGACCATTCATATCCAAAACGAAGAACTTGGGTTTACGCTCGATAACTCTGTGAGGTCCGTGATAGGATGGCTGAAGAGGTTTACAAACAGAGTCGCGTCGCACAAAAACAAAATCACACGTATCAAGATGAGGTGATTTCTGTTGGTGGATAATGCGCTGACGAGGAGGCGTAAAGTCCAACTTGGACATGAACGATCGCAAGCGAGAAATGTAATCTGACGCCGGAGGTAGTGACTGGCAGGGCACAACGAGTTCACCGGGAAGACACAAGGCGGTACCAAAAACTAACTCTGCGGCTGAGCACTGCATGTCTTCTTTGATAGCGGAACGTATTCCAAGAAGAACAAGTGGTAAATTCTCAGTCCATTTATTAGGATCAGGCTGGCAAGCTAAAGAGGCTTTAAGCTGCCGATGGAAGCGTTCAACCAATCCGTTCGAGTTAGGGTGGTAGGCGGTGGTTCGTATGTGCTGACAGCCAAGGAGTCGCGTCAAATCTCGGAACAAGGTCGATTGAAACTGAGCGCCACGGTCGGTTGTGATGACAGATGGTGTGCCAAAATTGGCAATCCAATGTTCGACATGTGTCTTTGATCGGAACAGCAATCGGTCATCGAGTAAAGCGATCAATCGCCGTTAGGATGAATGAGTATCCGTTCGATGATGGCATAGGACCGAAGAGATCAAGATGCACATTAGAGAATCGACAGTTGGGGTGCCTAAATGGAACGTAAGGTGTGAAGGTATGTCGAGATATCTTGTTCTTTTGACAAGGAATGCAATGCTGGACCAAATTTCGTATATCCTTATTCATGGACGGCCAAACAAAACGATCTGCGATTAGCTTCACGGTGGCGCGCTTTCCAGGATGAGACATCGAATGAAAATGATCGAAAACGGCATGTCGCAGAGAAGGAGGGACAAAAGGTCTAGGTTTCCCTGTCGAGATATCGCACATCAACGAGGCATCGGCGTTTGGTAACTGAATTTGCTGCAAATCCAGGGATCGACACTTTGCGAGTTCGGTTTTATCAATCTCGGCTTGATGGTTAGTCAAAAGGGAGAGATCAAATGGTGTGCCTGCAGACAAAACAGAAATGTCAGGTCTTGATAAAGCATCAGCAACCAAGTTAGCATCTCCTTTACGTAACGAATATCGGTAGAGAACTGAGAGATGAAATCTGAGTGTCGAATCTCGCGTGGCGAATGACGATCAAGTTTAGACTGCAGAGCAAAAGTTAATGGTTTGTGATCCGTAAAGATAATGAAGTCACGACCTTCCAGTAAATGACGGAAATGCCGTATGGCCAAATATATCGCAAGTAATTCACGGCCAAATGTGCTGTAGCGAGTTTGTGCCGGATTAAGCTTTTGCGAGAAAAATGCCAGTGGACGGACTGTGTTCTTGTGGTGTTGTTGTAAAACAGCTCCCACAGCCGAATTGGAGGCATCGGTCGTCAATGACAAAGGAAAGGTCGGTTCGGGATCAATGAAAGAAAGTTCGGTGGCACTGCAAAGAGCTTTTTTGGATGCGGCAAAAGCTTCAAGTGCCTCAGGCGAAAGCTGAAGAGATTTTGATTTGGAGTCGAGCAAATCGGTCAGCGGTGCAATGATCTTTGCGCAGTTTGGAATAAAGCGACGGTAGAAGTTGATCATGCCGATAAAGCGGCGCAACTGGGTTACCGTTGTTGGGACAGGAAAGTCGGAAATCGCCTGGCATTTCTCAGGAAGAGGTGTGATACCAGATCGAGTAAGGCGATGACCGAGGAAATCCAGTGAATCTGTGCCGAAAATGCATTTACTTGGGTTGATTTTTATCCCGTAGTTAACGAAACGCTCTAAAACGAGACGGATGTGCTCGACATGCTCTTCTGGAGAGTTGCTGGCAATCAAGACGTCGTCGATGTATGCGTAGGCAAACGGCAAGCCTCGCAAGACTTCGTCGACGAAACGTTGGAAGGTTTGTGCAGCGTTTCTCAGGCCAAAGGGCATCCGAGTGAATTCGTGTAAGCCGAAAGGAGTTGTGACTGCCGTTTTGGGTATGTCTTCCTCGGCTACCGGGATGTGATAATAAGCACGGACGAGATCAAGCTTAGTAAGTATCGTCGTGGCACAGAGATTCAAAGAGAAATCGTGAATGTGTGGTACTGGATACCTGTCTGGGGCCGTTCGATTGTTGAGAGCACGATAGCCGCCACATGGCCTCCAGTCGTCTGAGGTATTCTTGGGAACCATATGGAGTGGTGACGACCAGGAGCTGGAAGAGGGACGAATGATCCCAAGCTCTAGCATGTGCTCAAATTCGGCTCTTGCGATCTTGAGTTTCGACGGAGAAGTCGCATAGGTCTGAAGGAATCTGGTGGTCCGCTAGTGACAATGTGATGCTTCACGGAGTGGGTTACTTTGTCTGTTGGTCGTGGGGGCTGCATGACGGATGGAAATTCATGCAGAATAGCACTAAAAGTCGGAGGTTCTGGGGTGACAGCTTTGATGCCGGAGGAAATGGCTTTAGTAGTGATACCTGAGACCTGCAAAGAGTTTTTCGTATCTACTAATCTCCGCTGTTTTACTTCGACATTTAGACCGAAGTGAGACAGAAAGTCGATGCCGATTATTTGGCAATTTACCTCCGCGATGAGAAACACCCAGGGAAAACTGCATCTTAGTCCTAAGTTGAGGGTTAGCAGGCGTTGGCCCTAAGTGTTTATACGAGTGCCATTTGCCGCTTGAAGAGTATAGGACGACGGTTTGGAGGTGCTGGATGTTGGAGGTATGACGCTAATTTCAGCGGCAGTATCGACTATAAAACGCAGACCACTCGATTTGTCTGTAACATAGATTAGGCGACTCGGGTTTGGTAGGCCGGGAACAGTAGTCGCCGTAACTGACTGACCCTTGATTTTGACGGTTTTTGAACACGGAGAGATGCATTTTGAGGCTTTATCCCTATATTTCTTGTGGTACCAACATACGCGCTCAGGGGTTTTCGATGGTCGAGATTTAGATTTTAAGCGAGGTGGGTTGGGAGATTTTGACAAAAGAGAGTTTGCCGCAAGAGTTAGTTCAGCGACTTGTTCTTTTACTTCCGGACATGTACAGGGCGAATTGATGTGTGCGGAATCAACCGTAATTTGGTCGGCTTCTTTTGCTTCGAGCATTTTGTCAGCCGCTTGTGCTAGTTCGTCCAGTAATACGTAAGTAATCAAACCAGCAAGCCTTTGGCAAATGTCAGCTGGGAGGTTTTTAAACCACAACTGTGTTAAAATGCTCTCCTAAATCCTTTTGTCTCCAAGTAGCTCTTTCATCTGGCGAAGAAGCTGAGATGGCTTTTTATCACCAAGAGCCATTTTTGAAAAGAGGACGTCGAGCTTCTGTTGCTCAGAAAAACCAATTCGGTCTATTAGAGCGGATTTGAGCTTTTCGTATGGCTTGACCTCAGGCATTGCATAAATAAGATCACTGACTTGTTCAGCTACGTCGGGAGGTAGCAGGGTCACCACATGAGAATACATAATAGATTCATCGGTGATGCTATATATACGAAAATTAGCTTCAATTTGGCCGAACCAAAGAGGGAGATTAGAAACGACTAAAGCCGGTAATGTGCATGGAATATGTTGTGATTGTAGGATTGTGGAAACTTTACTTATGAAAAAATCGCTCATGGTGGGGTGTTAAATGAGTATTCCAAAATATAAGCCAAAAATTTACAAATACGAATTTATCGTAAATGAAAAAATGCAGTGTCTGGAGTAGGCGGGCTCACCAATTATGTAGTGGACTAAGGAAAAATATAAGTCTAGCACTACATCCAAAATGGCAAAAATGGAAAGAACTCACTGAAAGACCTAGAGAGCAAATGTCCAATGAAAGATCCGTAACGTCCAACCATAGCGAAGTAATCCACACAGGAAAAACCAAGAGATGGAATCCAAGGTGCAGAAAGCGCAAAAATTTTGAAGAATCCGTTAATCACAGTTCCAGCACAGAGTGGCGCACACAGAATTCGCAACCAGGGAAGAAGACAAAATCCGAGTTCGAAATTGTATTGACCGCCAAAAAGTAAAGTGTACAAGCATTGATACAGATGAAGTGTACATGGCCAAAAAAATGAATAATCATAGAAGGCCAAAAATTGTATGTACAAAATACGAAGTTAAGAAGTGGAAGCAGTTCACTACAGCTTCTTTGCTTGCGTAGATTGAGGATTTTCTTATCGGAAGGCAAAGCCTCGTTGACGTCAAAGGGGCCAGATCTGCATCCTTTATCCCCTCTTCTGGTGTAACGCAAGGATCCGTTCTGGGGCCAACCTTGCGCGGTACGTTCAACTTGGTTGTATTTCCCACGCTCTTACACATAATCTATTTCCAAATCGCTGTTTTCTGACTTTTGCTGTAAATTGTTAATCAATTTATCGCATTATATACACATCGTAACTAGAATCAACATATTCTATTACGTTTTTGAAATTTTTTATATATATTCATTGTTATTTGAATTTTTAAAAAATCAAACTATGCCTAAAGCTTCATATCCCTGCATTTCAAGTGAATGTGGTAAGAAGGTTGTAAAAAGCATAGCTTGTGATATGTGCCAGAGATGGGCGCATCCAAAATGCTCTGGCATTCTTGCCAAGCATTATGAAACTTATTGTAAAATTAGTTTCATGGAATGGGTATGTTGGGAGTGTAAGAGAAACGCCAGGGAAGTATTCCTGAGAACCTCCGCTAGTATTTTAAACAATGTTGAGGCAAATAATAAGAGTTCTCCGTTGTCCTACGCCGAGGTCGTAAGAATAAGAACAACCCCGTCAACAAAACCCGGCCCTGCCCGCAGTACCATCCATAAGAATAAAAAAGCAACACAGGGGGGGAAAGAACCCAAAAAAGAAAACCGTCGATAACAGTAAATGTCCGGTAATAACACAGCAAGCTAACCACGTTGCTTTAGAAAGGCAAATAAATGCCTTAGCTGAGCAAGTTAGTAAACTTGCTGCACCCCACAAAATGGCGGAAACGAGGCCAACTCGTACTCTCCTCATACTAAATAGGGAAGAGCCGCTGATTCGCGAAAGCAAATCCCGGCGCCAAATGGACCGTTCCAGGGTTCAAGATATTTTGCGCATGGCAGGGCTAATTAACTGCCAGGTAAAAAGGGTCCATCGTGTAGGCCGGTGGAACCCAACTGTAAATAGCGCTCGTCCGATCTTGGTAGGATTCATGAACCAGCAGGACAGGGATACGCTTCTTTTAAAAAGTGCTTACCTTGAGCGCTACACAAATGGGCGATTCAAAGTTGTCCAAGATAAGGGGCCTCAACCACATTTTCATGGAAAGCGTTCAAAAACGCCCATGACTGGCTTGAAAACTCCCATAAAAGGGATCAACCTTAGCCACCATAAAATGTTCAGGTCATCTGCGTTAGTTGTCATTGAAGATGTACTCCAAAATGGGCCGCCAGTAGAATACGAGTGCATGAAAAACTCGCTTTTCAGTATGCTTCTGAACGAGGAAAATCTATGTACAACTGCCATTAGGCCGGTGCAAGCTCGTTCGCAAGGGCAGTCCAGCCACTTATCAACTTCTCCGGTTTCGAAAAACGGGGTGCTCCCACCCCGAGTAAAGTTAGTTTAAAATGTGCGCAGAATAGAAATACCCGTGTACTGTACACAAATGCTTGCAGTATACGTAATAAATGGGGCGAGCTGCATCTTGCTGCACTGGAAAACGAGGTCGACATAATTGCCATCTCCGAATCATGGTCGAAACCAGATGATCATGTTCCGTCATTTGTATCAACTAAGTATTCCATCTATCGTCAGGATAGGGATACTGGTGCTACGGGAGGGGGAGTGGCAATTATGATAAACGAAGATCTCCCCCACAGTGAGACATCGATAAAGATCGCTTCTCACTCAATCCAACTAACATCGGTATTTCTTACTGTCGCTAGAAGAAGACTGGCACTTGCATGTGCTTATAGAGGCCCGACCGCTTCATCATTAGACGACCAATTACTAATGGACACATTGGAAGTACTAAAAGGGCAATGCAACGCATTACTAATTGTCGGAGACTTCAATCTCCCGGGCATTGATTGGCGTACTGAAATTTCTTCACCAGGGTCAGTTGAGTCGCAATATCTAGACGGGTTTCATGTCGGGGCCTTTTATCAACATGTCAGGGAACATACAAGGTTTAGGACAGGACATACTCCGTCAACTTTAGATTTGGTTCTATCGTCTCATGAAAGAGATATTTATGGAATCAAATACCTTTCGCCACTAGGCAAGAGCGACCACGCTGTATTTCTTCTTGACTGGACTTTAGTGCATCCTAGTCCTCAAGTAAAGATGTCCCGCAACTTTGGTCGAATGGACATCGTCCAACTACAAACTAAAGCAATGAATCTGAGTTGGGAACCAGACGAATTAGAACCTAGTGTAGAAATCAGGTGGAATATTATAAAAGGGCACCTTTTACAACTACAGGATGATTTTGCTCCTCTACAACCAGTGAGAACGCGAGGAAACCCACCCTGGTGGAGCGCGTCTATTCGCAAGGCTATTAGATGCCGTGACCGTAGCTGGAGGGCGTACAAATTCTGTGGAACTCACAGATCTAGACTGCAGTACATACAGACCAGAAATTCAGCTGTTGCGCTGCAAAGGAAAGCTAAAAGGGACTTCGAATCCCGACTTGCCAAAAAAGCAAAGATTAACTTGAAAGCTTTTTATGGCTATGTTCAGTCCAAGCGATCATTAAGAGAGGAAATAGGTACGTTAGTGCTGGACGATGGCAATACGGCTTTGACTGCACCGGAAAAAGCCGATGCGTTGCATGCATTCTTCTGCAGTGTTTATCGGCGCGATTCAGGTAACTGTTTAGAAACTCACGAGTGCAGAGCACCTCCCTTTAGCTCGGTGGAGGTTAATCAGGAAATGGTCACCACAGTTCTGTCGCAGCTGGACAAAACTAAGTCGGCTGGCCCCGACAGCATACATCCGGCTATTCTTCAACCGCTTGCGAATATAGTTAGCCTTGCAATCAGAAATCTTTTCGAAGCTACCTTACTCCAGGGTATACTACCGGATGATTGGAAACGAGCGGCGGTAATAGCCATATACAAAAAGGGTCCCATTTCAGATGTACGCAACTACAGGCCAGTAAGCCTGACAAGCATTCTTTGCAAGTGCTTGGAAAAAATCATTCGGCACCAGGTATGTAAACATTTGTTAGCCAATTCCTTACTATCCGATGCCCAGCACGGATTCTGGAAAGGAAGGTCCTGCCTAACCAATCTTCTAAGCTTCCTGGACGAAGTGACATTATGCCTCGATGAAGGGAGAGTAGTCGAAGTCTGCTATCTTGATTTTCAAAAGGCATTTGACTCGGTGAACCATAGGTACCTTCTGCACAAACTAAGTATGTGTGGCGTCACAGGTGACCTACATCGATGGTTAGACAGCTTCTCAACTAATCGCACTAACTATGTTAGAATTGCAGGGGAGTGCTCGCAGGAATCACTGATTCTCAGTGGAGTGCCTCAAGGCTCGGTGCTTGGTCCATTACTTTTTCTTATTTTTGTAAAAGACCTGGCAGCGTGCTTGAGTTCACGCTGCTTCCTGTTTGCCGATGATGTTAAGATCCTAGGAACCGACAGTAGAGATACGCTTATCTCTGATTTAGAAAAAGTAATCGAGTGGACTAAGACCTGGGACTTGCCACTAAACCTGGGGAAGAGCTGTCTTCTGACGACTGATTTAGCGACAACCCAACTAGAAGTTGGAGAAGGAACTATCAGAATAGCGGCTGCTCAGAAAGTGAAGGATCTTGGCATTACTATAACAGGCGATTTTAAATGGGCTACTCAATGTGCCGAAGCTGCAAACAAGGCTCGCAGAGCATTGTTCAGACTTCGCTCAGCGTTATCTTGCCGAAAACCTTCAATCTTCATCCCCTTATACAAAGTAGTCGTGCGGCCTCACTTGGAGTACTGCGTTCAATCCTGGGCACCGTACTTAAAAAAGATATAGCATGTCTCGAAAGGGTCCAGCGCCTTGCGACTAGGATGGTTGAGGGTCAGGCAGGTAAAACTTATGAGGCTAGACTCAAGGACCTCGGTTTGTTCTCACTAAAGAGACGGCGGCTGCGAGGTGACCTAATAGAAGCCCTCAAGATTCTAAAGGGTCTTACAGGTGATAATATTACTGAAATCCTCAAACTTGCACCTAAAGCAGCTACAAGAGGTAATTCCATGAAACTTCTTAAGAGTAGGCCCAGGTTGCTGGCACGTGAGCACTTTTTCAGCAACCGTGTGGTCAACTTCTGGAACAAGCTTCCAGATTGTATAGTAAGCCTCCCAAATGTGTTGAGCTTTAAAAGGGAATTAGACGTTAAATGGTCTATCATATTTCCGCATATTGTCTAATAAAAAACTTAATAAAAAAACAAAAAACGTATTTTTACATTTTTATCATATCTGTCTAGGCCTGGACAACCTGACAGTAAATTAGCCCACATGCAGTCCATGACTGTGTTTCACTTTACCTCAACTAGGCTAGTGATTTCATACACCACACATTGTTCACGCATATTATTGCATTGTTTCCTGAATAGCTGACCTCTCACCGTGCTGGTGAAGAGAAACCCTACATTACTTTCCAGTTATTCGAAGCAAGAACGTGTGAAAAGTACGAACTGT
>JACCGJ010019926.1:0-15456 GCA_013407085.1 Atriophallophorus winterbourni
GAAGCACAGCCTGGTATGCTGATAAGAAGAAGGGAGATTGAATCGCTCCATGAAGATCCCCTCTCTCAGTCAGGAGCAAAGTGTAGCGTGGCCTGTTGAATTCAAGATCTAGTCAGATCTGAATTGTAATACCCTATAGAAGGCGAGGAAAAGAAAAGACACAGTCTTGTAAGTTGGTGAGATGACGTAATGACCTCTTTTTCTTTATACAAGCGAAATCAAAGTTAAGAACACGGTATGTCGACTCCAATCAATTGATGATGTGAGCGAATCCGGCAATACTCACAGAGTTTCAACACGTATAGTCACCGATTATTGTGTTATATATATCGATGATGACAGCCTACTTGCATATAATTTCTTATTAGTTCAGTGTTCCATTCTCATTGGTTCAAGACAAGGGTAAAATCTACTGAGGATCAAGATGTGACATCAGGAACACATACTCTACTTCCACCAGTTCATTGAGCATGTCTTCTCGCGTCTGCGTTAGCTCGTGCACTTTGCTCTCAAGCTCAGCCACTTCCGTCTCCTTTTCACGAAGTGCTCGAACGAAGTCGGTTTCGGCCAATTTGTTCTCATTGCTCAAGTTGTCGCCGGCGGCCTTCTCTTTGGCTATCATTGAGTTCAACCGCACGGTATCGTATTGCAATCGTTTCAATTCACGCGCCAATTCTTGTTTTTCCCGCGTTTGGGTTTCGATTTCATCTGACAACGGAAGTGTGCGTGTATAGTGAAATGGCGAGCAAACAATATATATATATATATATATTCAAAATAAAATGGTCGTATTCCTAAATATTTATTCTATGGGGAGTTGAAATCAGGAATTCGATCTTTGCGGTACAAATGCGTTTGCAAATGTGGTATAAAAGCTCCAAACATTAACCATGCGAGTTGGGAAGAACTTGATCTTGACCGCTCACTTTAGAGTCATTGTAGAGGGTGGTTTGCGGTATTCAGAATATTGAAAACTAAACTTAAATCCCCTCGGAGACGACGGCGTGGATAATCGAATAAATTGAGGGTTTTGATTCGCTCATTGTATGGTTTCCGGCGACAAAGTCGCAGCATCATTTTTAAGCCACGGCGACCATGTATGAACTGCATATTCCATCATGGGTCTGATGTACGTATTTATAATGCAGGGAATTGTCTGTTTTGAGAACCTACTGAAAATTCCCCTAAGGAGTGACAATTTCTGTGATGTGTTGTGATAGACGGAGTTGCAGTGGCCGACATTCCTAGGTGTTCCCTGGTCCACGTGACGCTGTATGCACCAAAAAATATCGGAACTCCAAATTTTTTCCACATGTGACACTTTTGGAAATTGAAAAAGAGGACCAAACTTGGAAGTTGTCCAGATCCTTCTGCAGCAGTTCGCAATCTTCCGACTAACTTATCTTCGGCCACACTTGTATTTCGTCCGTGAACAGTACGATCTTACATTTGATGAGATCCGGTATGTCATTGGCATAAATTGCGAAGAGGTTTGGTTCGAGGACGGATCCCTGAGGCACCCCACTTGTCTCGGCTACCTACTTCGATAAAGCACGCTCCACAGATACTTGAACAAACCTAATCACTCATCCCACACAGGCTTGCACTGAAGAACTTAGACATGTAGAAAAACTATCTAGTTGTTATCAAGGTCAACAATTGTAAGCCAATCATGAAAATGCGGAACTCACGGTCAAGTCGCACCTTCTTTTGTGCCAAAATGGTCAACTGTTTCTCCAAACGGTCCACGTCGCGAGCCACCGCCTCCCTGTCGTTCACGTAATTGACCAAATCATTTTGTTCCTTGAGCCACGATTGTTCCAAATCTTCGATTTCATTTTGTTTGTTCTGAATCGCTTTGTTCAAATTCACGATGGTCACCTCTAGCGGCCCGATTTCGAATCCCTGTTGGTTATAATAGACATTAAGTTGATCACCGATTCAGAGGAGTAATCTTCGTGAACCAGAAAGCGGAAAATCTGACAAACTTTATCGTAATGAAGATGAGGTATGGGTGATGACAAAGGTGGACAAACAAGGTCTTTTCAAGGTCTTTTCAAACCGTTTGCTTGGTGAGAAAATCAATGAAATGCTTGTGGAATCTTGATGGAAAACGTTGATTAAACAATTTGAATTTTACAGTGCCATCGGTTACGAAATTGACCCAAGTCACGTCCAGGAAGGTAAATATCATATGGTGTGTTGGCCCCAATTTCAACGGTTGGACCATATCGCCCCGGGTATTCTGTTTTATGTATCGTGGTTCGCCAATACTTGTTGTAAACTCCACTCTCTTGCTTGGAACCTTTCCAAACAGAGAAAGCAACCTTAGGGTACACAGGGTCAAAAAAGTGCAAGTTGGATACACGAAAACACAAACATTTGATCGTCCTACGCCGCCATTAAAGGTCACGCGCACGATAGCTAATTATGGACATCGGTTTCGTTATGAACGATCCGAGCTACAAGCTAAATGCGATCAATGAACACTTGTCATTGGCTGCAAACTATGGACCAATTAGAAATAAAGTAAAATGGAGACTAACCACGAACAAGCGCGATGAACAGACAGGCGAAAGACCTAAAAGGACCATGAAGTTTGACAGTGATTCAACACGGATTAAATTTTATGGCTGAAGTCCACGAGATGGATAACCCACCAATGTGAGAGCGGGAGATTTTGAGACGCGAAATTTATTCGAGATGAGTGCTATTCACGTTCTTTTAATTGATATGCGAAACACTACCATCGGGCACAACGGCAGAGCCCAAGGTTCGTTTGACGCCAATACAATCTGGGAATTGATTTCAACGTACACCCGTCCTCATGTTGAATATGCTATACCGGCATGGGATCCTTGGTTGAAAAAAGACATTCAGCTATTGAAAACTCCACAGCGCAGAGCGATAAAACTCGTCCTTGGACTTTCTAATTATCCATACGAAATGCGACTTAAAATATTGAAATTGCAATTCCAGCCCAATAGAGACGGAAATGAGGAACACTAATCTTCATTTGGACAGTGCTTAATCGAATAAATCATTCATACTACCATCTGTTACATCTTTCCCACAACACACATCTGCGTGGTCACCAAGCTAAATTTTACCAACAATATGGCAGGATGAACTGCCGTAAATAAGCATTTTCCGTTCGCAATGTTCAATTGTGGAACAGTTTACTTACTCACGTGGTACAATCTGAAACCATTGACGCATAAAAAGCACGATATGCTCATATGGACAAGTATGTTTTAACGTTTGACAATAATCGTTGACGATATTTTTTATATGTTTTACCATCCGACCCGATGTAAAAGTCAAGTCACTTCGAAAGAAGTTCTGCTGATGATGTCATCTAGCTTGATGACGAAACGTCCAACAACAACTACACAAGCTCAGCGAACACCATCTGAACAACATCCTCATCCTCCTCTATTGCTGACAAGATGTACATTTTTGTGGATCTTGTAAAGCATAGCCTTTTCACCTGCATATCATGTATTAATAAATCTATGAATAAACACAAGAGCAAGATGCGCCGGAGAGATATCTGTCATTTCATGCAGTCCTCTCCGTGCCGGTGGCACATGAGGCGAAGACAACTTCACGTCAGTGGTTCCGGTCTGTCACTGCTTCCGTTGCCGTCTGCATCTGTTGTCATTCGCGTTTCCGTACCGCGGATGCCATGTATGGTCTTATACCTGCAGACATACCGAACCAAGGATTGCTTTCCGTAGCCCTAAGCCCAACCCTCCTCCTTTCTCAGACGGGCTTGGGACCGTCCTTGGCGCCGGAGAGATAGACGACGACAATTGCGAACTCGTAATAATTCCGGTTTCAGATGGATTGCGTTCGAACGGTTCGAGCGACGACATCCTCAGATAGATGAGTTGATGGACAACATCAGCCGCAATCGAACGATATGCAATTCGTCAATGTCGGTCAAACGATCACTGTGTGTCGATGGCTTGAATTGTATCAGTTGGCACGAAATCGACTGACAAATCAGATCGAAGTGACCACCGGGACAGACATGTTGAGGATCACCGTTGTGGTTACTTGGGTTGGCTATATAAGATAGGCGTATGTTTTGTTATTTCTCTTGTGCGTAATAAACCCCTTTGATCAATTGGTTTGTTCTTGTAAAGAAAGAAGTTTGCAATGAATCGGTTAGAGCAGGTTTTCCGGTCACGTTTCACTTCAGAACACAGAAACGTCGTTCGATCAAGGGCGGCGGTGTTCAGAAGCGAAACATTACCAAACAACCTGCTATAACCGATTCATTGCAAACTTGAATTTTCATGATTATGGATTCCCAATCGGTCTCGAATATGTTCAGATACATTGATGGTTTTCTCTTGTGTTGTGGGATTCGTGGGTAAACGCCATTAGCGTTGGACAGATGAACCTTATGGGTGAATCCGGATACAATGTTCAATTGGGGGTAAGGTGGTTATTATTGGATCGACGCACGGAATGTTGCTATAAGTGACCAAATGTTTGCCATCTTCCAATTGATGGCCTGAGATGACCTGACGCAATCATTTCCGGCCTCTCTACCCCAATTGCTATAATATGACCTACGCAAACCGCACCTTCAATTCCTCATATTATTCATCCAGCTGTTGCGTCTAATAGCATTATTTTTCACCGCACCTAGGTTTCTTTACATGGGATAGTTTAGTGCCTAATCACAACCTTGCTTGTGTTTATTTACCTCATAAATTCTACGACACAACGCAATGTAGATTTGGACAGAATGCTAAATGACCTTGCGCTCAAAATCCAGTAGCAGCCAATGGTTTGCAAACATTGTAAAAATTTTCCACGATACCAGCTTCAAGCTAAATCTGTAGCGGTTTTTAATCCGTTGAGTGAGTAAACAGAGCCACAAAATACACATAAACAAAAAATACATGCACGTAAAATTAGACATAAATTAAGGTGAATTGTTGAAAGATATCTAGCAGCAGTACTAGTTATGATTGTTTTCACACCAGTAGCAATGTGAATGCAGTGAGTTTTGAGTTGCGGTCCGCTGTAGATAGCGATTCACAGAGGAATGTGATACTCATAAAAACCAATCCACCCTTTCAGGAGAATGTGAGATTTTCTAACAATCCATATTTATGTAACCCGCAGTGTTTTAAATTGATGAAACCGAGCCTGGCGACAATCTCGTTGTTATGGAGACCTGAGAGCATCTCAGCACAAGTGCAGTTAATGAAAGTGCGTAATCCTATGCATCCAATGCGTAGAATATAGAATCACAGACAAGTTCAAATATCGAAACATGAGGCAGGAAGCGTCAGTGTCATAAAAATTGCGGATTGTTGGCAACCTGTCTAGTTGCACATCTTATCGAATTCCAGCAAGATTTACTTTACGAAGCATTTTATCAACTGAAATGATTCAAGGGCCTCCAACAAAAAATTAAAGCAGCAAAAAACATGCAAGACTGTAAGTAACGACATGCATGGTTTGTTGACAATGAAGATTTGCTAGCTGATAAAAAGTGACCTTGAAGAAAAGGTTGATAAGCTTCCCCAACAAAATACTCACTCCAGCTTCTTGCATTAACATTTCAAGTTTCTTGTTTAACTGATCGATCATGCTTTGTTTTCGTTCAACCATCAGCCTGGCGTTATGAATTTCACCTTCCAATTTCGTTATCAAATTATTCCGATCTTGTATTTCTGCCTCAGTCTCCTCGATACGTTCTTGCAGGCGCTGATTTTCCGCTTTTTTCGTGGCCGCGATCAACTCGTCTTGCGCAATTTGATTTTCCAGTTGCGCAATCTGAAAAGAACGACGATTCCTAGATTCAGCTACAATAAGGCAGGTCTGACAACCAGCACAACATGTTAGGGCTACTAAGGGGGAATGGTTAGTTACGATAGATAAATTGATTAATCAAGGACGGGCAGCCTAATGGTTGTGGGTTCTAATCTTCACTAAGATTGAGAATCGTTAAATCGTTGTGATTATTTTTACGAATAAGTTACTTACGAGTAGTCAGCGACCATATTTGGGATTCAAAGTTGATGAATATTAACGTGTTTGAGAACTATTTACGTGTTTACTAGGAACACTGCATTTTGTTTCTTTCACCTTGACTTCATTTAATTAAGAGCAACACAAATCAAGCGCAGTTTTTGCCATTCAGGGAGTCAGCCCACTGTTTTGCCTATATGTACTGACTAAGCTGCGTTTGATGCATAAACTAAATGCCCTTGTCTTCGCAAACAAAATTTCCGGTGAGGAAACCCTTATGGTGGAACAAATCATGATTGCATCACATCATACTGTGGTATAGAATGATGGTAGAAAGATACTCAGAAATGCATAAAAATGCAGCAACCAATCAAGCTATTAAATACTGAACAAATTCTTGGTTACATTTAACTGAACTAGAGGAATGCCTTCAACAAAACATCCATATTTGCATGCATTTAAATCACATAAACACTACAAGGGGTTCCGTGCTGAAACAGTGTAAAAAATAGTGAATAAGGTGTAAACTTTATGCTTGTGACTACTCATCCGTGCCAAGCCTATTCATAAAGTTTATCACGGCTTTCCATCATGGAAGCATAGGATTCGAGTTTCGCTCTTATTTGAGCTCATTTGTTTATTCACAAGAAACTGTCAGTTGCGGCTCTCAGAGTTGGTAATATACCTAATTATCATGTTCTTATTCGCATAATGATGTGAAAGTATCTCACAGCTATGGTGAATACAAAACTATGTACTTAAAGCTCACGGCGCTTCAAAACATATTTTGCGGTAAAATTCAGCATGATACAAGAAACAAACAAAACTAAATCTAATAATGAAAATTCCTGCTATTTGAACGAGCTGTAAAATTTCTGATTTAATGTGAATAATGCTACCACAAAATAGCAACGTCGTTCTCAACGAAGCTCGGTTTCGACATACTTGCGTCGCCAATTCTCGTCCTTGATCTTCAACAATCAAGTTCAACTTTTGCACATATTCAATTGACTTTTTGGCGGTCAATTTATCCCTGAGCTCGGCGGCAATTTTGCTTTCAAGGTCAACCTTTTTTCGACTCTCGTTTTCCACTTGTTTCCTTAGAGCCTCCAATTCGGCGGTGTTTGTCTTCAATTCCTAGATATACAAGAGAAAATGGGTCTTCTTTTATTAACAGGTATTAACTAAGTTTCTGAAATTCACGAACTGGATGAGGGAGGGTTTTTTAACAGAGTTTTTAACGACATTTTATGTTTATAAAATCAAATAGTAAATATTATTATCCTCCTCTTCAGCATCTTCATTCTCACCATCACCTTCATCATTATGATCATCACCGTCGACATAGTAAAGAAACAAAAACTGACTTTTCTGTGACCATCTTTTACTACATCTCACATTGGTCGTCATAGAGTTATCGTAAGGCTTCTATCTTATTCTTTACATAATATTTCAGCGATCATTCCTAGATTTGTTACTGATGCACCCAGAACTGTCGAAACAATGGACTGAAGCTTGAAGCCTTTAACTTGGACTGCCTCGTATTGTCTCATCATGCTAGCTACTTCATTCTTATAAGTTTTCACCGAAGTTGTCCACTTAGCATCAAAATATTGTATAGGAACAATTTAAAGAATTATAAATGAAGAAAATTTTCGCCGCACGCAAAAAATACCTTTATCCATTAATATTTCGAATAGTACAGTACATCACACACGCTGAGTAAATGCTGTCGATCAATTAAAATCAATTGAAATTGGAGGTACGGTATGGCAATTCTCAATCCCCGGACCTAAACTTCACTGGAATAATTAGCTAGGTAATTCCGGATTAGGGGTATTCTTTGATGGCATTTATTTGAAGACATCCTCACCGCTATTTAATATCCGGAAACATCCCTCAATCATTCTGTGACATTTGCTCAATGGAAACAGCGTATTATTCGAAATCCTTGAATCTTTGATAAACTGTTTCGATTGAAGCATAGGTCAAAGCATATTTTCCATTCCATTCCATTAACAGCGGAGATGGCTTCATGTGATAGACAAGGAGCCACGTAGTCACAGGTATATTTCTGCAAAGCGCATGCACCAGTTTTTTACACGAGTGTTGCAGGAAAGTACAATTTTCCGAATGTGTAACCGCTACGGGGCTGTCAACCAGTCTTTTCACCATGTCTTTGAGGAACATCGATGTGTATGTGCATGAACTGGAAGCGTTCGTTGAATTTGGCTACCCATAACATAAAGCCAGGTGGCTTTTAAATAATAAAGCAACACACAAATTTTTAATAGTCAGCACGACGTTCTCTCTAAACGTTGCACAATAAAGCGATTAAGAGCCATGAACCAGTATCAACACCTTTCACGAACGGATAGGCAAAGTCACTTACCGCTTGAGCGCTCGATAAATTTTTCTCAGTCTCTTGCAATATTCTGGTGTAGGTTGCGTAAGTCTGTTTGTCTTGTTCGAATTTTTCCTCGGCTTGTAAAATTTGCCTTTTTACCGAGTTCAAGTCAGCTTCGTTTTTGTTCACCAGTATCGTGAGTTGTTCGTGTTTTTCTTGCTGTTTGCCAATGGATCTCCGATAAGCAGTGTGTTCATTTTCCAGAACAACCAAACGTTCTTTTAGCTCGCTAAAATCAATAATCGTGATAGACAGTTTGCCTAAAATCAATATTTAGTAAACAAGATTTAATTGTGAAAGGGGTGTTATATGGGGTTCGAACAACCGGCAACGATGCTCTGATCTCGATTTACAGAAAGAATGATGGTCAACAGATAAATATATAAGGGATTGTCAAAGTATTATAGCATTCAACCCTTTATTTACCCATTCATTTTAGTATCGGTTTTCGGTTTTTCGTATTGACATGTGGAGACTGCATGATTTGTTTGACTGTTCAAAGCGATTTTGTGTCAAGAGGTTGAAGGCTGAAAAATTACAATTTTTGTTTTTGTTAACATCCCCATCCTCACACCTCACCATCAGCTTTGGACTGTGTCAATCTCTCTGGTGGATAGAGCCTTGAACGTTTGGTTCGAAGTCAAAAAACGTTTGCATGTTCAGTGCTCTGTGCATATTGGGCCGAGCTGGCATTGCAGCGGTAGGATGTTTCGTAATCAACCTAGATGGCATCATCAGCATCAATTCTTACAAAGTGATCGCAGTCGACTGTTCGAGGAATTCTCTGATGTGACAGGAGTGAGACCAAAGTAATTGGTAGATCACGCGCTCACCACATTAGAAAATTAGTGTGGCACTTCACAGCGCGGCCAACATATTATTACGTTTAATTGGAAAACATGCATGTACAAATGAGGAATCGAATATTGAACCACATGAGCTTACTAGCAAACAATGACGAAGGGAGAAACTGAACGGTTAGCGTATAACTCAAGGTAATTCAAGGTTTTTAATGGTCTAAAAAGCAACAAGCTTAACCACAACCATAGGATGGTAAAAATTGTAATGTTAGTGTATAGACAAGATAAGGAATTAGAATAAACAGTATATAAGTGTTCTGGAAACGAATAATTTAATAAAAATGCGTCTAATTTCTTTTTAAATTCATGCAAGCTAGCGGAGTGTGCAACGGTAGAAGGTAAACTGTTCCAAGTAAAACAGACGCGCACAGAGTAAAAATACCTTCTACAGTTCAGGCGGGAATGGGGTACCACCAGCACATTCATGGGTCCGATAATTTCTTGTATCCCGTGAATAAATCCTGTAAGAGGTGGCTCGGGGTATGGGATGCTTTGTAAAGTAAGATAAGGTCTCCTCTGATTCCTCGATAGGGAAAGTCGAACAGATTCAGTTGAGCTATGCTTTCTTTATAAGGCTTGTTTCGGATGCTCAGAACTAGTTTCGTTAAGCGGTGATAGATTCGCTGCATAAGTTCAACATTCTTCTTGAGCCACGGAGACCATGACTGCACACCGTATTCCATGACAGGTCTCAAGTATGTATTCATGATAATGTATTCATAATACCAGAGGACTCGACGATTACGACCACTTTGCAAGAAGTAATGCTGACGAAAGTCATCAAGTTCGATGATGAAACGTTTCAACTATGTACTGCCAGCTCAGCTCACGCAACATAAAACACCCCGTACTCAATCCATGAGCTACAAGTATCAGCTTAAATATAAAATAAAACCATCAATACACAAGGTTCGTGCAGTCAATCACATTAGTGAAAAACAAAATTGCTGTTCCCACGAGTGCAGATGATTTGAGGATGAGGGTCATCTATATTCAAACACTGAATATTATGTTGGTCTCGAATTAACAAGAAAGAAACGTTCATTTGTAGACAACTCCCATAGTTGTCTACAAATAAGCGAGTGCACGAGAGTATCACAACCACAGAGATGATTGTTGAACGGAACCAGGGATAATATAATCAGCTTCAAGAAATTCCTTACTCGTACGATTTCATCAATGTGGCATACGCTTCATTGCGGCGTTGTAGCCCCAAAAGACTGGAATTCCATTGATTGGACAAGTGCTTCCGATCCACATTAATCGATACAATTTGTGCCTCAGCCTCGTGCAACAGCGATTGACTGGCTTCCAGCTCCGATTCTTGAGCAGCAATTTGGGCCTCATACATGGCAATATCTTCTTGTAACTGATCGACTTTTGTTTGAATACGGTCCAGTAACATGTCTTGTTGCTGCTTTTCTTGTTCATACTAATCAAGAGAAAGAACATTTGTTTCAGTTGACCTTGAACAAACCAAACTAATAAGACGTATCCATTTGATTCCATGTCCCAAGCAGTATGACCTTGGAATCACAATCATTCGCAGCTCAAAGTATGTGGTCCTAAATTATACGAAATGCATAATCAATTTGTTGGTGTCTGTTTTCCATTATGTAGGAATTAAGACAAAATACCGGAAAAGTGTTTTTAATAACACAAAAATACTCGGCATCATATGCACAGAGCCTTCACAAATTAGAATTTGGCAGTTCGATTATTTATCTCGCAACCAGGACTTCTCACCGACGTTTAAAATTGTTCGCAACAATTTAGTCTAATCACATCTACGAATAATTCAAACCTCATAGAACTGATCACACTTGTTAGGAGGGCACCCTCCTAAGGAATAAAACAAGCCTGATTAACTGATCGACCAAAGTCGCAACGGAGATAAATTGTCGTTGGGTAAACCATGTTTTACCTTGACTAACAAACCCCATCTTCACTAAAATCAAATTCAAATTGTCTGACTCGCCTATGACAAACAACTTCCGTCATTCCAAAGATTATGGTGTACCCTCACACGTTCACTCTGTTGTTGCCATATAAATACAAACCATGTCCACTGTCGAAACGCACACACTGGGCGCTTGGACCTTGGACTCCCGATCGACGTCCAATTCCGGGTTTGTTCTATTTTCCTGACTGTTGGGTTAAGAAAAACGCCTAGATTGATAGAACACAACGACTGCCTCTTCTGCAACATCAACGACATCCATCATACCAAAAGTGTGTTCAACTTCTGGTCTAGAGGAAGCATTGTTGTCTAACCGTAGATGGTGTTTAACTGCTGTGACGTTTGATCGCACAATCAATAGACATGGAACCGAAATCTCGACTAAAGATCAGAATTTTCTTTGATAATTTTCGTGTGAGCGATTATGACATCTTTTGTCTACGTAATTTAAGAAATTAAAATGTAAAAAGCATCGTGGATGAGAGGATTAAACCGAGGAATGTCCCATAATCTGCTGCTGATGCTAACGAAATTTCCCGTTGATCCTCGTGAGTGGAATTCAAACATATATGTTTATCGAAAGTGCACGAGGTGTTTCACCGTTCACAAACCATTGCATTACATTGTGATCCGGGAACCAAAACCTCACTCCAAAGTGTATTGTGTTGCACATATCCCCATCCCTTACACTCCACTACCGGTTTCTGGCTGTTTGCCGTCATCAGGTGGAGACAGTAACATCAGGTTCAGTGAGCCTCCACAAAGTTCGCAGCGACACCCGGCCAATCAGCGTGCATCAACTCAGAAATCGTTTAGGTAGAAAAAGACAAAGCTTAACAAAAACGTCCTGTTGAGGAGTTGTATGGATTCAAAACATTACAATAATTAATAAGGACCGTCACACGGTCACAGTTTGACATGCATTCCTTGCGCTTCGATTTGAAAACTACAACTAATTGTAATTTCTTCTGGCAACGTGATTCAAGTGAAACAGATTGTTACTTTGAAAAAATTACTGTGGCTATCTAATCGAGAATGTGAGATTAGCAAAACGTGTAAAAACGCTTTTTGTGTTGGAGCTGACAAGCGATCCATTCGGGAAATCCCCAACTCCTGCGTGCATCGGAACAATGGAAGAATGGTAGACCAGTCAGCACAAAATTGAGTACAGATTTAGTGACATACGCTTTGTGTGAACCGTATTACTAATGATCCCATTCGATAATCAGCACCCTGAATGGAAAAGCTCTCTTGCATTTCGACATACTACCTATCGGGAGCAATCTTTGGAGCTATTCGCTTGTCATTAACCACAAAATCTTGAATATTGAACTACGAAGTACAGGTCTAAAGAATTCAAGGTCTAAAGCTGGATCAAGAAAGACACATAAGCGAATGTGCTACTTAAGTAAATTGGTGTGTGCGTATTTCATCGTATTTGACTACGTTTAACTGCATGCGATTTTGAATGTTCTTTTAAAAAATGTAACGCAAAATAAAGTTATGTGATGCGTTGACGACCTTCAATCATCTGTTGGGAACAACTTTCGAATCCCACTCAACTGAGTGCAAAGACGAACTAATTAACTTTTTTTGCATACTAGTGATCCTCGTGTAGACACTAGAAAGGCATAGCAATTTTGTGAAGAATCGGTTACAGCAATCTGTTCGTAACGTTTCGCTTTTGACACTGAAGCTTCGTCAGATCACGAGCGTCAGTACGAACAGGGATCAAGTGTAAATTGAAACCACCTGGCAAATCAAAAGTTAGCAAAGAACTGCACAGACCATTGTGAGAGTGCAGTGTGCTAAGATCGACGGGGAAATAAAAATCAATTGAGATACCAACACATGTTGTATAATCCCTTAATTGATTTGGTCGTGGCAGGTTTGAATGAGATCCTCTGACAGATTAGCCTGTTTGCGTGATCCGCGCGCACACTAGGGATCACGCACATTAATGTTTACCCGCTGAAGAACCGAACGCCAGATTGTGGAGATATCAGCAGCATCCGCCTTGTTGACCACATTCTTACCAGTCATGTTAGCTCAACCACCTCAACGTGAAGTCGTTCCATATATAATTTTAACCCCCGGCTCTATCGCTTCTACACTTTTAAGATAAACACTAAGACGTGTTCAGCTAAGGCTGATCCCAGATCAGTGCTTGATAGTCACCGGATTTGCGTGGCTACTTACAGCTTCACTTTTTATAGTACTGAGTTCTCTAAAAGTTTGTCCGATATATAACCATGAGCAACCCTTGTAATCGATTTTACATATTTTCACCACAGCTAAGAATTTCCAGTGTTGGCAATAATAAATTAAAACTTCACTGCTAACAAATTCCATGCTCTGTAATATTAGTTAAATGGCCGTTTTCGTACTGTAGGGAATGTAAGCAATTAAAAACCGACTAAGTAAACACGCTATTTTACGATTTACTCTACGGCTCCTTGAACATACTATACTTCAATGATGATTTAGTCTGTGCCTAGGTGGAAATACCTAACAGAATTTTATTAGTTTGCTTAAAAACAAACTGAGAAACTATCAGACATTCTCGGATTCCCTTTTGATAATTAAACTACTGTACTCTAGCAACATTTAATACCTTGGTCAAATCCGTGGAACACTTTTCAGCGGCTCGTTTCAGCACTTTAATATCACCGGCAATTTCCATTTTGGCATTATTCAAATAAAACAGGCGTAACCCCAGAGCGTCCACTTCATCACGCATAGACTCCATCGTCTTCGTTTCGGATGCCAGAGCTTTGGCGCATTCTTGATAACTCTCGCGAACTTCTTTCAGTTTTTTCTGCGTGTTCTCTGATTTTTCTTGAATGGCAACATACTCTGCGTGTTTCTTTTCCAGTTGTACTTGAAATCTGATTGGGCAATAATGTTAGATATTGTAGGGTTGAATACAGACAGATAACTTTGCAATGTATCGGTTATAGCAAGTTTTTCATAACGTTTCGCTTCTGAACACAGAAGCTTCGTCAGACCAAGGGTGTCGGTACGAACAGTGTTCAGGTTTAAATGGCATTTTTCTGAGTTCTGTAAGATAGACAGGCGAGATCAAGACAGTTAATCACACCTCCTAAAAGCTATGTTAATCCCTGAATTGTTTATTTTGTGTGCAGGCGCGAACAGTGTCCGATTCATTGTAAACTTTCTTTTGATGATTATGGACTCCCGATCCGTGTCGAATATTTTTTAAATACCTTGCAGACAGATAACTGTTAAAATCTGCAATCAAATTGATTCACATAGCTGTAAATAAATCAGGAAGTTACATAACTTGTCACTCAGGATAAAGTATTGTTGGGAATCAATAGTTTTGCTATCAAGGCTTTGCAATTATTTTTGATCGATTTCAACTATGGCTGTGCATCGCACGGTCATGATAATCTCGTACACCAGGTCTTTCTACATGACCCTAAAGTCTGTTATCCGCTAAAACGTTTAAAGCATTGAGTAATAGCCAGACACCCTGAGCTATCAGTTTATTGTCGATATGATCTCAGTTTAGCTGCCGGAAACAGCACTCTCTCTTTTTCAAGAAAAAGTGACTCATTGCATTATGCTTCCAAATAAAACGAACAAGACCAACTTCTCCATGCTTCGTGAAGTCAATTTCAAGAGAACAACTCTAGATGCTCTTCCATAAGCTATTTTACAAACATCTGTATAACACGAGTACAAGGCTAACCGAAGGTCGACTCGTTGATATCAACTTTCCATCAATCAAGCAAGTTGAGAAATGTTTGTTTTTTATCCTTTAGACATAAACAAGCCAGCGAAGGTGACGCAATCAGAGAAGAATTAATATGCACTGAAGATCGGTCGTAGAATGCGCTTCTGCATTTGCAACACTGTAAATTCACGAGGTGTTTAAGATGCGACTGATAAATCCGTAAACCGAAAAGCAATCAGCACCGGTTTTTGCCTTGCGTAAATGTTTCAATATTCGATATGTTCCAATTTCGTAAATATATTATGTACGAAGGCACTAAGAATCTTAAGAAAAAGACATTTTGCACGTGTATTCCACTGTTGGATGATGTTGGTACGACCAACCTATTTAATCACATGTTCTCACATCCACGTGGATGAGCAAAATGCTCATTTGCATGCATTTCCAACACGCACCACGACCGGCTTCGTGTTGTTTGCAATTATCATGTAGGGACAGTGCGATCAGTATCCGCATGCCCTGAAACAGTGGA
>JACCGJ010019927.1:0-10085 GCA_013407085.1 Atriophallophorus winterbourni
GCGACAGCGACTCGCAGAATAACTGAGTCAGAGATCCTCATAGGGATTGTGCACAATGCTTGAGTATATTCGGTGTAATTTTATCATAACCGGGGGATTTTTTGGGATTCAACGATAGTAGAGTTCTCAGCACCTCTTCTTTGTAATGGTTATTGTGTCGAATGTTAGAGGATGCGTTATTTCTGGATCCAGTTGTATATCCACGTTTTTCGTTGGACAAAATACTGTAACATAAAAATTTACCAGAACATCTGTGGAGTCAGCTGCATTTGTGGTCATTCCAGAGGGCGTCCGCAAGGCCGCAACTCCTGGTTTCACTGAACACTGTTTGTTCACAATATGGTAAAGAAGCTTGGGGTTCCGTTTTATTTTAGACATTATGTCAGCTTGATACTGTATTTTGTCTTTCGAAATAAGTTTAATGACCTGGTTTCTTAGTTTTCAAAAGGTCGCCCTTCTGGCATCGTCGGTTAACCGGCGATGGTTTCTCCAAGCCATATTTTGCATTTTAATCCATTTCCGAGTGCGACTGCCAATTTTAAATCCGAATGTATTTCCGCCCTGTTTAGGTATGAATGCTGAGTTTGATCTGATTTCCCGTTTAAGCTTGGTCAAAATGTTAGGCCACTGCTCATTTTATTCGATGCCTTCAATTTGTCAATCGTTAATCAAACTTATGTCGTTTGAAAAATTAGATAGGCATAACTTTCTGATGATTTTTGTTGTATCGTTTGTTCGCTCTGCTCGACATAGGTAATCAAAATTAAAAACCAAATGGTCCCTCGAACATAGCGGATAATGGTAAGTAATGTTTTTCCGGAGTCTTCTTCAGTTGTCAAGATCAGATCGAGCATTTAGGTCATATCTGCCCTCTGTATCATGTATTGCTTTCCACGTGTTTATACGAGGGAATTTCTTCGAAGAGCTGTTGGAATATGACAGCAGCTTGAGTCTGACAAATTTTGTTAGACTTAAGCAAGTTAGACAGATTAAAGTCTCCCATAATCAGGATTATGATATGATATCTCGAAGCAATCAAGCGTAAATTGTCGAATAGAGTCGAATTATACACTCTCGGGGCTGCTAGTGGACGATTAATCACGCCGATTTTCCTATCTTCGCCTGTAGTCGTTGTCAACAAGTACCATGGCGTGACTTGAAGCACCAAGTTGGGCGCCGTGATTTCTCTTCATTTGAGTCTATGATCATAATAGAGTGCCACACCACCTCACGAACTCTGCGGAGCAGTGCCATGCCAGCAATCTCTAACTCACAATCGTGGATTTCCAGGTTTTGCCAAGTTTTGGTAATGACAATTAGCTGAGGTCGTTTAGTCTCAAACCGAGCGACATGTTCAGCAAATTTGTTTATCAAGCATTGGGCATTTGTATAGAGGCATCCAAGAACTGTTTTGGTGAGCAAAGTTGGATGGTGCAGTGTGATGACATAATCTGGGACAACCGTCATTGTCACGCCGACTCCGGAAGAGTCTGCACTTTTCCTTTTTTGACAGGTTAAGTAGCATATCGGTCGTTTCGGGTTGAGAGCCGCAAATCGAATCCACTTTTTGACTAAAAAGATTTCTTTATCTGGCTTCAGTCTACTCTCGGGAGTCATTTTGATTGGCTTTGAGTTCGATTGCTGATTATGTGTCCCAGTTGAAGGTTCATTTCTTGGTTCAGTTGATAGGGCTTTGCCTAGACTAGTCTAAGGATTATGGATGTACATTACAATCGCATGAATGTTCATGTTTTGCAGCTTTTGGAATGACTAAATAGTCCGATTCGGGAGGAACAATCTCTCATACAGAGCTGACAGCGAAAGTCAGATCTCGGTTGTATTGCATCAGTTACACGCTGGCGGCGTGATCTGCGTTCAGCAGCCAAGAGATTTATCTGCTCCTCACCAGCTTGCAGACGACGCTTTACACAGTGCCTCCAATGTGAGCGGTCAAGAGCAAGTTCTTCCAAACTCGACGGGTCGATGCCAAGAGCTTTCAAAAATCTTATGCGAACGTCTTTGTACCGCAAGTGCGGTCTGTCCAATGGTCGACTTCCTAATTGCAACTCACCATAGAGTAGATCTTTCGAAATACGACCATTTTTTATTATGTAGACATGACCAAGCCACCGCAGGCGGCGCTGTCGCGATAGCGTGAACATGTTCTGTAAACCAGCTTTGGGAAGCACTTCAGCGTTAGTCACCCTGTTCATCCACGATATGTTTAAGAGACGACGGATGCTTCGAAAAAGGAAAGCATTCAGCTACCGTTGGTGTCCTGCGTGGGTGGTCCAGGTATCACTGCCGTAGAGTAAAGCATTTAGTACGCACGCGCTCTATGCCATCATCTTTGATTCTAACTTTTAGCTTGCGGTTACCCCAAACACGAGAGATCAATCGAGACAGAATGACAGCTGCTCTGACAATCCGCTTATCGATCACCGTGTCTAGCGAGAGGTTATCCGCAATGATTGAACCTATGTATGTGAACTGATGTACTGATACAAGCTGACAGTTTCTATCAGTTATGATGGGGGGCGATACAGTCCCTTGACCAAGGACTTTGGTGTTGCTCATGCTGATTGTTAGCCCGAAGTCTTTGCATGTCGACGAAAAACGGTCCATTAGAGACTGGAGGTGCTTTTGGGAGTGAGCAATAAAGGCTGCATCGTCGGTGAACAGGATGTCATGGATTAGCACATTTCGTACCTTGGTTTGTGCTCTCAACCGGTTAAGGTTGGAAAGCTTGCCATCACTTCGCGTGCGTAGATAAATACCTTCTATCTTCGTCCTAAAAGCGTACTTCAAAAGGAGAGCAAAGAAAATGCATATCAGCGTGGGAGCAAGAACACACCCTTGTTTGACGCCTCGGCGAATTTCAAAGGCTTCTGTGCTGAAACCGTTAAAATGGACTGAGCCCTTCATGCCTATGTGGAACGAAATAAAGAGCTTTAGCAGTTTCGGGGCCAGCCTATCAACTCAAGTATTTTGAAAAGACCCTCCCTGCTGACGTAGTCAAATGCCTTCGTTAAATCAATAAAAAACAGCGTATAATGGCATACGCTGTTCCCGACACTTTTCTTGAAGTTGTCTCAGGGAGAAGATCATATCAACGGTTGATCTTTCCTTGCGGAAACCACATTGAGATTCGAAGTTAATTCTATCGCCTAGAACTTGCAGCCGGATCTGTAAACAATTTGCCTACAAAATTCAGAAGGGAGATTCCTCTGTAATTGTTGCAGTCGCCTCTATCTCCTTTATTCTTGAATAGCGTGATGATCTTTGTGTCTCGCATCTCTTGTGGGACACAATCCTCCTGCCAGCTTTGAAAAAGCGAACGGTGAAGCGGTTGTAATAATGCTGCTCTACCGCATTTGATGAGCTCAGGTGGAATTCCGTCGTCACCAGGGGCCTTCCCGATCGCTGAGCGGTCAATTGCTCTATTGAGCTCATCAAGAGTAGGGGGAGTATCTAGATATTCAATAGTCGGCAACCGCTCGACATTTTCAAATACATGTGGTAAAACCGTACTGTCCCTAGAGTAGAGAGAGGAGAAGAGCTCTACCCATCTTTCCATCTGCTGAGTTTTGTCCACAATCGGGTCACCAGATACAGACTTAATGGGAGCCGTTTTAAGTTTTTTTGGACCAATAAATCTCTTGATCTCATCATACATACCGTGAAAATTTCCAGTATCCGCAGCTTTTTGGATACTAAAGCTTATTTTTGTCCCTACCTTACTTTCCAGATATTCGGAAACAAAAACGTGTGAAACGTAAAAACTGCTCCCTCAATTTAAAATTGCCGGGGGCTCAAATGCATACTGTCGAAGGCAATCTCGTCGCGCGATTGGCTTTTAGCCACCTTCAGCCTGTGCAACTTGAACTTGAACTTGATCTTGAACTTGAACTACTTTGCATTATTATGAATCCTCAAGGTCGAACGCGCTAATTAGTTTGTAACAATCTTGAAATCATATTATGATGGACGAAACTTTCTTACAAATGTTCAAAATTTTACCGTAAGACTATGTTTGCATGAACTAAATAATTTCTACATAAATTGCACTCTGCAATATTCGCACGAAGTGTTTATATAATAGTTCAATAGTTTACTACGTCATGAGAAGCTAAGATCTTGTACAAACCGCATGGTAGACTAATCGGTGGGTCGGAAAAACGAAGAAAGAATGTTTGAGGTCCTAAGGCTTTATAGCCAGCTTCATTCGCGTTTGTCCTGCACCATCAATTGATTTTTGTGGCATTTGGACAGGCATGTCGTCAATCGGGGACACAGTCACATCCTCCGTAACAGGGTCAGTTGAAACCGCGTACCTTCGGACTTTCAATACTGGGACGTCGATGAGCAATAAAACTGGCCAAGAGTTAATTGTGTTTTGATGGAAATCCAAATGGCACAGAAACAGTATTTACCTTTGCCATGAGCTAGTGAGTTTGAAAAAATGCAGTGGGGGTTGTGAAAAAATTATTTAAACAAGTATTCAAGGGGTAAATGTGTCTTCGAAATTGGAGGTTTCATACAAGTGGGAATCGAGGAGACCTTTAAAGGAACCGAAAGAAGCGGCTTCAAAAATCGTCCCCGGGAGATTGTTCTACTGACTGCAAACTCTCACGGAGAAAAACCTGTATCGACATTCAAGCCTGCTCTGTTGATTTAACAGTTTGAGCTTATGTCATCGGAGGTTAGTGCTCAAAGAGGGAACGAATAGGGGATTGCATTGATATGAGGGGTAAGCAACATGTCACCGCGGTGAAGACGTTAGGTAACGGAAAATATATCTGAACTGCGTAACCTTTCCTCGTAAGACATGTTGTGCATACCATGGACAAGCTTTGTCACACATTGCTGTACATTTTTTAAAATGGACACATCTTTGCATAGCCAATGCTGCCAAGCGTGTACAGCGTATTCCACGTGTGGACGCATTCAGCAGTGTCGGGATGAGAAACCGGTCAAACCTGCCGAAAGCGAGGCGAAGGTAACCAATGTTGCGGTTGGCTGCAGCTGCGGCTCATTCACATTGTGTGGTGCAGCCAAGATCGTGCTACATGATGATACCAAGATCCTTTTCTTGTCGAACACCGAAGTACTGTTGTACCCAAACTGTAAGCGACAGGATCTGAGAGTTCGATGGGGAGAACGCTACACTGGGAGGTGTTGAATGGAGGATGATTTCTTAAAAACCAGCTGTGTAAACGATCTAACTCATCTTGTAAGCCATGTGAATCCTTTGGCGATTTGAGTGAGCGCCAGATTTTGACATCGTCCGCAAATATTAGGAAGGGCAACTCAATGTTCTGTCATTGATGAAAATGATGAAAAGTCGGCAACCAAAAACGGAGCCTTGTGGCAGACCGCACTTGATTGGGAAGCGGGCAGAGTAGTAGTCACGAACACAAAGGGAGCGGTTGTGGAGAAAGTACTTCATCCAGGACATTAAGGATGACCCCAACGCCACAGGAAGCTTGTTTAAGTAAAAGAATGGCATGGTCAACCCTGTCAAATGCCTCAAAAATATTCAGAAATATTGCATCCACGACTGCTTTCATCGACGGATTTCGTCCAGTTGTCCCGTGCAAGATGCAAGTTGAAAGTGCATGAACGCTTGTCGCGAAAGCCCTGTTCTTGTGTGATTAAAATTCGATTAGTGTTCAGACAACAGGTTTGCAGCTTCCGAGGCGGTCGATGTGAGACCGTTTGTGCTGACTATGGATGGAATTCCAAGATTAACTACGCGTCTCTGATTCACAAATTGGAATAAACTATTGGGTTGTCCAAAAAATTGTTAGAGATGTGTATTTTATATTGATATTTGTCTAGGCGGCTGAGATATGTGCAATATATTCGCAATGACCTATGAATTTCAATTTCCTCCTATCCGGTAATCGCGATGCCAAGTCTCGCGGTGCTATGGCTTTCCCTATTCGGCTGCGACGGAATGATCCGATGTTCTTTCGACGGAGTGGCCTTTCGTGACTAGCAAGACGTAGCAGCGCGTGCCACTGGGTTAAAAACGTGGTCCATGCAATATCGATCTGGTTAAACACAGAAATCCAATGAGTTGGCTGCGACTAGTTGGTGGAACATTCCTTGATCGGTAATCCAGCAGATTTTCGGGCGAGGTTCGTTGAAATAGTCCATGAAAGAGAAAAATGTGTATGTCAAGACAACATGATCGCTGTGACCCAGGAGAGGGTTAAAGGAAAGATTTTAAATCATTAACTCTTCGTTCGTGATAAGATCCAGAAGGGATGGTTTATTTGTGCCCTGAAACCGAGTAGCTTTGTGAACATAATTGTATAATGGAGTGGTTGCCAACATTTCTTACAGCGCGGTTGCAAATAGGTGAGAGACATGTTTACCATAAATGCTGGGACAGTTAAAGTCTCCCATAATCAGTATGTGGGAGAATCTTTTACTTAAAGCACGTCGAAGTGATGAGCGAAAGTAGGAATCGAGCAAAGAAGTTTTACTGGGAGATCTATAAACAACTGCAATCAGAAGACTGTCTTGCTTGAGTGAGATTTGCCACTAAAAAACATCAGAGTCACCTAACGCAGTGTCAGATAATGATTCGCAGCGAAGTGATTCGTGATGATAGAACAGCACACCACACAGCGAAGTAATGACATTTTTGAATGGGTGAGTTCCGCATCATGAACTGCGCTTGATAACCACGTCTCGGTAAAAGGCTATTAGGTCCCATGAGCTCAGGGAATGGCGGTAACGGACTTCCGGAAGTATATTTAGGAAACCGGCCGCAGTTGTGTAACCACATGAAAGGCTGCGCGTTTGCAGTATGCAGTGTGGTGAAAGGGTGTGCAGTTAATCCGCCGGCCTCAATGAAACCGGCTGCGGGGAGTTTTTTGAAGCGGTCGTGTGAAGTTCTTACTTACTTACTTTTACTTTTGTGCGGCTGGCTCCACGAGTGGATTAGCCGGCTTCATTGATGTCTCGGATCGCACCAGCCCACGCACGTCGATCGGAGGCGAGATCGTTTCAGATCGTGATCCAGTCTCGTTCCCACCTGCGAACTCCGTAGACGGTACGCAGACCCAGGGTGTCTACATCCTCTTTCACAGTTGACAGCCAGGTTTTCACTTGACCACCTTGCCGCCGACGCCAGGTGCGAACGGGTATGGGGTCGATGACGAGTTTTGGAAGTGCTGTGTCTGTCTTTCGGAGGACGTGGCCAAACCATTGCAGCCTTCGCCGTTGTATGTGAGCGGAAAGTAGAGATAGTCCGCTGCAACGCTCTCGTACGGCTGCGTTAGATACTCGGTCAGTATATCGGATGCCCAAGATAACCCTAAGGCACCAATGGTCGAACACTTCTAATGTGCGTACATCCTGTGACCTTAAAGGCCATGTCTCGCATCCATAAAGCAGTACAGGGCGGATCGCTGCTTGATAAACACGCGTCTTAGTTTTTAGGCTGATCCCGGGCTTGCGCCAAAGGGTGCCTTTCATCTGCAAAAACGCATTACGAGCACGATCGACCCTTAACTTCACTTCATCTTTCGCCTGACCATTGGGCAATATAATTGAGCCGAGGTATTTAAAGACTGGAACGTATTCGATCGGACAACCCTGGGCGCGAAGTGATCCGTGTGTGAAGTTCGCTAGCAGAGTGATTTGTGCTGGGTGTTACTGATGGTTGCGGATGAGGTTTTTGTTTGTCAACTGCGGAGCGAAGACGGATCTCTGTATGTGCAAGCCTTTGTTATCATACCACAAGCGCAAAGCAGTATTAACCATATCTTCTGATCGGAAGTTAATTTTCATAATACGGGGAGGGCATTGCCCTTGTAGCTAGAGGACGTGGGAAAGCGTTTCACGGCAGTCGTCAAAGTTCCGTGAATTTTGCTGAGTTCTTGGATATAGTGCTATTGAGAACAGTCGTGTAGAGTGTTCTTAGCTAAATCATCACTTTCAAGTTCAGGCATACCTTGGACAAAAATGCTGCGTTTATCGTTCGCCGATTTCCAATCGTAGCCTTCTTGTTTTTTCACCTGCCTCTGATGCTAAGGAACGTCAGGAAAAATACGCACAGCCAAATTTGTATTTCGGAGAAAGTGGGCCGGGAGCAAGACCACTTCAACCTTCTCGGGGAAGTCAAGAGTGATTCTGAGTTTTTATTTAAGCACTGGTAATTTATGAAAGCAGAAGCCTGATCCAAGCAAAGTGCCGCACAATCGTAAACTTCGCATGGGCTAAGATACTGTCAGGTTTCCCAGGCCTAGACAGATATAAAAAATAGAAATGGAAATAGTAGTGAGACTTTACCCTGTTTCAGCATGCAGCTCACTACCGGTGGCCAATCAGTTTATCACTGCGTTAGCCGCATAGCACAAATGTACTGTACGGTTGCACATCCGTGGGGAGTCAGCGTGAGTCCAGTTTGGGCGCCTGAAAAGACGTACTAAAGAAACCGCGTTTAAATCAAGTTGCCGCTTTTCACATAGAGCTCGCCACTGTTGCCTGTGTGCTTGGAAGTACGGAGATTAACTTTCCGGCACATTTGTAAATAAAGTGGTCAGGAATTGCATGTTGTGGTGATTGGCGTTTGGAACTGCAGGCATTTTCTCAACGTTGTCCGAGAATTGTAAAACGACTTCGAAATATTTGTGCATCTCAAGTGCTGCCAAGTATCACAGCGATCACATTGGAAGGCCGTATCATCACCATGAACATCCTGGGTACATTTTGCGCAGTTATTCCTTTTAATAATCTTATCAACGCGACCCATTATGTAAAAGAAAGATTGTAATTGTATTCAGTGATGAAAAGCAGCTATGTAACAGGGTAATCATAATCTGAACGGAAGATGAGTGAAATTAATTGCAAAATAAATATTTATTAGTAATCGAGCGAGTTAAATTCGTATCGCGCGATTGTTTGATACTTGGCGACTTCAATGCGCTTAATATAGACTGGATGAATTTGGAATCTTCTGACGGTTCGTTGCAAAACAATCTTCTTGATTTGTCACTCGAAATGGGTTTAGTTCAACACGTGAGAACTGCAACGCGGTGTGTCTTAACCCAATACTCAACACTGGATTTGATTTTCACGCCAATTTAAACGAGCGTGCGATAAAGCTTGTCCGTGGTATGCACGTGTCTTACCAGGAAAGGTTACGCAGTTTAGATATATTTTTCGTATAGTTTTATTGCTCTTCCAGATCTCAGTATCGGAAGTCCGAACGCACGCGGTTTCAACTGACCCTGTTCCGGAGGTTGTGGCGATTGACGCCCTACCTGTCCAAGTGCCACAAAAATCCATTGATGGTGCAGGGTAAACGTGAATGTGGCCTGCTATAAGGCCTTGGAATCTCAATCATTTCTTTCTTTGTTTTTTTTCGACCCACCGCTCAATCTACCCTGCGGTTTTGCACGATCTCAGCTGCTTATAATGTAATAAACTAATAAACTATTGTTCGTTCGGTTCAGTTCAGTTTGCACAGGACGAATTGTGGCTTAGTCGCCAATCGAGCGTCCATATTTCTTTTGATGGTATGCCACAGAAGAACGTCCACCACTTCAAACAATATCTGCACTAATTTCTTTCGGTTGTTGTTGTTAGCTTCCTTCGGTCGATGACAGTATCTTAGCCCACGTGCAGTCTCTGACTGTACGGCACTTTGCCTGGATTAGGCTTGTGCTTTCATACATACATACATACATCGGTCGATGTCGACCATAGGTGTTATTATTATTATTATTATTATTATATTATTATTATTATTATTATTATTATTAAGTGAGACTATCTCCTCCTGGAGGATAAGTCGGCTTCATTGAAGAATCTTGGGAAATTGGCGTTTGTTTGAGTCAGCTTCTCTAGACTGCACAACCAAGTGCGACCTACAACGTAACAGGGAGTTGCTAGAAAGAGGTGGTGTGCGCCAACTAACAGAAGTCTTTCCCGCTATCGAGTTTACTGCAAGGCAGCGGAAGTTTAAAATCAGAGTTTTCCTTCCCTTAGATGAAAGGCCCTCCCAGACTAACAAGCTCCATCTGCCCGAAGCAAACTGGTTTTCAGGTGCCAGTCACTCGCCCTCG
>JACCGJ010019928.1:0-10097 GCA_013407085.1 Atriophallophorus winterbourni
TTTTAACCTACCATATGTCTTGGCTGAACCAGTGCTGTTCATCTGATAAGATGTCTGAGGACTTCATCGAATGGACTCATATACATGCCATTAGTCAACATGTCAATGAGCCCACAAGATTCCGCCAGGGCTGCTTACCTTCAATCCTGGATTTCGCTATCTCTTCAAGCGAAGAAATGGTTCGCCAAGTAAATTATCTCACTCCACTAGGAAATAGTGATTACGTTATGATCATATTCCAACTAAGACTCAGGTATGATAAACCTCCTTCTAAACTGAGGCGCGATTTCAATCGCGTAGACTCAGAAGTCGTCTCAGAAGCAGCTAAAAAGATCTTGTCTCAATATGTAGGTGATGATATAGCAACAAACTGGCAGCTTATATACCACTGTCTGTCTACCCTGCAAGATAGGTTTGCACCGTTGGTGCACTTCAAGCAACTCCGCAAGCCACAGTGGTGAACAACTGCGATGCGACGAGTGATTAGAATGCGGTACCGTGCCTGGAAAACCTACAAAGCGCCTTAGACACAACGGTCCTGGGCAAGGTATAAAACGGTCAGAAATAAGGCTGTGGGAATCCAACGCAAGGCAGAAGGTGACTTTGTATTACGGTTGGCACGCAATATAAAGCAGTGCCCAAAGCGTAACTATAGTTATACCCAATCCAAAGGCAAAACGCGCGATTGGATTGGCAATATTCAGCAGGGAAACGGACCTCAAATAGTCTCAGATTCAGAAAAGGCTTCAGCCCTCAAACATTTTCATTCCGTACAGAGGCTTGATCGCCAAATGAATCCGCCTAACATGCCAGATATCAAAAGGCCTGATATCGTTACTCCACTTGAGGAGTTATCCTTCACTGATGATGAGGTGAAACTTGTTCTTGCAGCAACTAACCCCCATAAATCTGCTGGCCAAGACGACCTTTACCCTCAAATTATAAAGAACCTGGCGCCAATACTAGCAGAACCTGTGGGTCGTCTTTTTACCGCTCCAAGTATTCTAAGTATTTGGAAGCTGGAAATACGTGCGTAACAAACCTCTGATGTTCTCTTAACGAGGTCACCATAAGGCTAGATGAAGGCCAACAAGTTGTAGTTTTTTACTTGGATTTTGCTAGGCCTCTGATTCCGTGAACCACAGATTACTTGCAACGTTACTACAGCAACGTTCAATCTAAAGGGTCAACACGAAAAGGTGTAGGTACCTTGAGTAGGGACGATGGATCAGCCGTCATTGCAAGCACTGAAAAGGCTCAATTGTTTTCCGCGCCTTTTTAAGGCGTACAACGCCGAGATTATAACTCGAATGCATCTGCGCCATCACTCCAATGTGTACTCTCTGATCGCCCATTCTGCACTGACCTTACATTCGAGGTACACATTGTTGAGAATATATTGGCCAGCCTAGCTTACAACAAGTTGGCTGGGCCCGATAGCATCCATCCACGAATGATCAGACTGCTAGCGTCTATTTTAGCTGTGCCGATCACAGAACTTTGCACATCATCCCTCAGTCAGGGCACCCTTCCTTTAGACTGGAGAACCGCCGTTGTAGTACCCATCCATAAGGGAGGAGCTTCCTCGGCGGTCAATAATTACCGCCCGGTTAGCATCACTAGTGTACTATGTAAGGTTATGGAAAGATTGATCCGCGATAAAATATGGGGATATCTAACCAAACACTCTCTTTTGAGTGGCGCACAGCACGGCTTCTTAAAAGGTAGGTCATGTCTGACAAATTTGTTGAGCTTTCTTAACGAGGTTACTAAGAGGATGGATGATGGTATAGCTGTAGAAGTCTTCTATCCCGACTTTAGTAAGGCTTTCGATTCAGTCAACCATAGGCTCTTGCTTCTCAAACTCTCAGCCATAGGAGTATCAGGGAACCTTCTGGGCTGGATTCGAGCATTCCTTAGCGACCGTTCCTTTACTGTCAGGTAGATGATACTTACTCCGCAAGTGCGCATGTAACGAGTGGGGTTCCCCAGGACTCAGTCTTGGGGCCGTTGCTGTTCCTCATCTTCATTGATGATCTAGCCAGCCAACTGCGCTCACCCTGTTACATGTTTGCTGACGACGTTAAAATTGTCGGTAGGTCGGATAACTCCGATCTGATAAGTGATGTGGAAGCTGTAACAGCATGGGCGGGTAAGTGGGACCTTCCCCTTAACCTAAATAAGAGTCACTTGCTCTCTACACTAGCAGGCAACATGATTGTGTCTACGCCCTCAGCTCACACGGAGTTCCGTAGGGTAAAGTCTACTAAGGACCTAGGAATCGTAGTCTCCGCAAACTTTAAGTGGGCTGACCAATGTGCTGCTGCAGCTCAAAGGGCCAGGAGGGAACTCTTTCGACTACGTTCAGCCCTCACTGGCAGAAAAGCTGAGGTGCTATTGCCCCTCTACAAGGCAATAGTAAGGCCACATTTAGAATACTGTATCCAGGCTTGGAAGCCGTATTACCAGAAGGATATAGTGCAGCTAGAAAAGGTACAGAAGCTGACCACTTGCATGATCGAGGGGTTAGCACACACCAACTATGAAAATCGTCTATTAGCACTAGGACTTTTCTCACTTAGGAAGAGGCAACTTAGGGGGGATCTTATAGAGACCTTTAAGGTTGTCAAAGGACTAAGTTGTTTAGAATTCGATGACTTCTTTCGGTTCTCTCCTTTGGTTGGTACACGAGGGCACAGTTTTAAGCTAATAAACAGCACACCAGGCTCGAATCCAGAACGCACTTCTTTAGCATCCGTATAGTGAACGCGTGGAACTCACTTCCCGCAGAACTAATCTTTGCAACTTCAGTAATTGCGTTCAAACATGGGCTGGACGAACGGTGGCAGGAGCTCTTCCCGGAGCATTACCCTTAAGACTAAATCCCTCATTTTTATGATAAAAAAAAACACAAAAATATTCGAAAAATTTTTTAAAACAAAAAAAGAGTTTCTTTTTTCATTTTTTGCATTTGTGTAAATAAACTCCTGTCCATCGTCTTTTCATTCGATTGGACATGCAACATGCATAACTCTCTCACCTTTCGGTGATGAGACATCTCCCATCTTCCATTCACAGTTACACACGCCTGTGTTACTTACGAATCAATCCTGGTAGTGGCGGGTGTTTTCAAGCACACCTCCGAAAGAATCTGGGCACTCGTTTCGACTTGGTCGACTATCGCCCTGTGATACTGATACTGATACTGAACCAAACTTCGTTATATGGGTTTCGATGGTCTTCTGGAGAAATGGATGATAGGCTTCTTAAGCAATAGATTCTTTCGTGTCAGGATAGGCAGTATGTATTCGGTGAAAGTAAAAGTTGTTAGTGTAGTCCCATAGGGTTCCGTACTCGGACCACTACTTTTTCCCATTTTCATCGATGATTTGGCAGTGTCGCTTGAGCGTCCCCGCTATATTTTCGCGGATGATGCCAAGTTTATCGGATCACTGGATGAACAGGATCTTCTTGAGGATATAGGAAAGGTCATCAAGTGATCTGCTGCATGGATCTACCATTTAACTTCGCTAAAAGCTATCTCTTGTCTAAAGTCATTAAGAAGCTAGAGGTTGCTGGACCAGATGGTATACTTGAGATAAGTGGGGTGCCGAAAGTTCGGGACTTAGGTATAGAGGTATCAGCGGACATTAAATGGGCTGATCAATGTGCAGTTGCTGCACAACGCGCTAGGAGCGAGCTTTTTCGCCTTCAATCAGTTTAATCCTGCAGGTTCCCAGAGGTTTTCATACCATTATACAAAGCGGTCGTGGGACAACATCTCGAGTATTGCGTTCAAGTATGGTCACCTTATTTGGAGGAAGATATTGCCAAGCTTGAATTTGTTCAACGCCTAGCTACTCGTTTGACTGTAAGGCAATCGGGTATGCTATAGTATGAAAGCACAAGCCTGATCCAGGCAAAGTGCCGCACAGTCAGAGACTGCACGTGGGCTAGGATACTGTCAGGTTACCCAGGCCTAGACAGATATGAGGGAGAAAAAAGAACAGGAAATTGTAGTGAGACTGCAGCCTGTTTCAGCATGCAGCTCACAACCTCTGGCCAATCAATTTAGCATGGTTAGGCGCACAGCACAAAGTACTACACGATTGCAATCCGTGCAATCGGGTAGGTCGTTAGAGGAACGATTGCTGAGTCTAGATCTCTTCTCTTCTGATTAAAACCTTCAAACTCATGTCAGGTTTGAGTACTATTCATCCCAGTGAAATGTACGCTCTGGCACCAAGTGTAGGTACTCGCGGCCACTCGTTAGAACTGGCCAAGCGACATGTCAGGTCCAATGTTCGAAAGTTCTACTTTTGTGAGAGGAGTTTTTCTGTTGCATTTTAGATTACTCTCATACCAGAAGATATTTGTGAAGATGTTGTTTGAAGTGGTGGAGCTCTTCTGTGGCATACCACCGAAAGAAATTCTGACGCTCGATTGGCTCGTAAGCCACATACTGTCCTGTGCAAACTAAATTAAACAAATTGCGCGGTAAACTTGATATTATAGCGTGTTGGCCATGTCACTTAACACGTTCATGGTTTGTTCACGGTTTGCGTTAACTCGGTCCTATTTTATCAGTATAAAGAGGAAATTAAAACAAGCAGCGATTGTTTCCTTCCGTAGTGACATCATTGAGTTAAACGATGTATGTTGAGTGTTGTGAGGTTTTTATTCGTGATAGAAATTAGGATGAATTATATACCTATTTTGGAATGACTATTGAAAAATGGACGCATACTTATTTAAGCAGCCTGTTGTAAGCATTGGCTAAATTCGATTTTCAGCGGACTTTCGTAAACGCATTCTTTTTTATACGGTCGGCTTGAAATTAGTATATCTTCATCAGGTAAGGTAGTGATATATAATAATATTAATAATAATAATACTATATTCTTGGTAAACCAAGCATGCAAAACATGATCAGGTAATCAATGTGTACAAAATAAATAAATTGTAAAAATGACCTTATCAAGCGGAATTTTTGAATATTCTTCCGTTTAATAAAGGATGGTAAATTTACAATGGTAAGAAAGTTAATTTTTTTCGCGCAATGTCACACAGTAATGAAGATTTATCTAGATTCAATCAAATTAAGCAAATGGAGAGGATCCCATAGATTCTGGAGCAGGGATTGAAGAAAAAGTAAAGAAGAAAAAATTATAAAAGAAATGGTGCGCATGAAGATTTGTGGTGGTTCAGGCTACGTGAATTTACAGTAAATGCCATAGATTTAATTGTCACAGTAAAAATAAATTTATGAAATAAAGAAAGTTCTTTTATGAATATATAAATTGACTTCTTGGGAATGTTCGTGGATGTGATTGAAGAAAAGTATATAAAAAACCGAAGTTAAATTGAAAAAATATAGAAAATGGAGGGGATGAGAAGAGATTGTGGTTTGAATTGCATGAGGTTTGGGCCAGTTGTACGATCCAGAAAGTTGAAGAATTGTCGGAAATAGGGATAACAAAACTGTTCGTCAGTAGGGCTTTCGGTCCATATAGAAGAATCAGTCGTATGCGGAAGGAGCAAGGGCCAGTGTCGGAGTTGGTTTGGGAGTCCGCGACACTGGAACGCAATTAAAGATATTCTCTTCACCATCATGGTGGGAGGTTATCAAATAGAAAAAATAAATCGTTTATAAACGATAAAAAAGATCAACAAATTAGTATTTTCTGCATTTTTGGCGTTCTTTTTCTTTTTTTTTTAGTAAATATATTATGACAAACCATATTTTCATATATAAATGGGTTAAATATAAGCAGATCACGGTCAAGGATATGGTCAAATGGTAAAAATGATTATAATACGCACGGTTACGATGAATAAGTGTGGCAATGTGACGAGACATGCCTAGACCTTAGGTAACCTGACACTACAGCTGCTTTATAAAAGATAATCATAAAAATTAGTGTTTTAGATGTTACAATTTTTTTATTTATTGAAGGATGACTATGTTTAAACCAAAAGGTGGGTGAAATAAGCTCATTGAAGTGGAAGCACAAGCCTGATTCAGGCAAAGTGCTGCACAGTCATAGACTGCATGTTGGCTGAGATACTGTCAGGTTGTCCAGGCCTAGACAGATACAATAGAGATACAGTAAGTATAGATACATATACTACGAGTCCCAGGTTTTGATGCAACATACATAGACCTTAAGTAACCTGACACTTAATGAAACAATGTATTTTGTACATTGTGAACTGTTCTATGCGTGTGTTAATGTACAAAATACTTACAATTGGTTCAATAACCAGGAATACCATGACAAAATATATTGTCTATAGAAGTGTTTGTTTTGAGAATTGTGCATAGCGATGGAGCAGTAAGAGAATCTACAAGTGTTTTAAATTTACCTGTAGATGTGCACATGCGAAAATGGAGTGGAAGAGAATTCCAAAGATGTGCATACCTAATTGAAAAGAGGTTTTGTCGAATTTTAGTGCGAGTAAGGGGAATATGTAATAGCCTCATTCGGTTACGTCGTACATAACGATTACAATCTTGGAAGCGCATTGTGGACCTAATCTTAACTTGGTGCTCTGTGATGATTCGGAAGAAAAGAAAAAGATTAAGGCGAATTCTACGTAACCATAGCGGGTCAATGTCTAGTAGATTGCATCTTACTTTATAAGGTGAAGGATTAGAGTAGCCTAACATGATTTTGCTAATTCTACGTTGAAGGCTTTCTGAGAGAATACAGTCACGCCTAGCGATGTGAGAGTAGGCTATATTACAGTAATCAAGAAGTGGTAATACTTTCATTTTATATAGACTTAGTCTACTTTCACGAAGGAGGAATTTTTGATTTATCAAACCAAAATTCTGTCTAGCTCTTGCTATGAGAAATCTTACTTGTTCGTTGAAATTGAGAGATGAAGAATATCTAAATCCCAAGTCTTTGATTTCGTTAGAAGGTGCGAGTGGTGTATTGTTGAGAATGATACTAGCAGGGGGTATTGAGCAGCGTATACCCATGAATTGCGTCTTCAGAGCTGAGAATTCTAACCCCCATTGGGAGACCCAACTTGAAAGGGTTGAAAGATCATCGTTGAGGGAGTCTATAGCCTGTGATATCTCTATAGCTGGAAAAGCTAAGACAAGTTAAATATCATCCGCAAAGATAAAGAGCTTTGAGTTTTTTACAAAATCTTGCACATCATTAATATATATAAGGAAAAGGAGAGGACCTAGCACGCTACCCTGAATGACTCCACTTGGTATAGGTTGCGTTTCAGAGGATATGCCATTAACGGAAACGGAGAAGGTACGATCAGAAAGATATGATAAGAACCAATTAAATAGGGGTCCGGAAATACCAAGTGATGATAATTTTCGAAAAAGAAGAGAATGAGGAACATTATCAAATGCTTTGGTAATGTCTAAGAAAACTGTCAATACAGCTAATCCATGATCTATGGAGGTGGTTATATAGTCCAAATATTCCAACTGTCAGGTAATGCAGGACTTCTGATTTAAAAAAGCCATGTTGGAATGGAGAGAAAGCGTTTGGGCCCAAGTAAGCTAATAATGCGTTCTTGATCAACTTTTCGAATGGCTTAGAGAGAAAAGGTGTGTGATTAATTGGGCGATAATTACTGACGATGTGCGAATTCCCTGTTTTAAACCGAGGTATATTGACAGAATGTTTCCATTCGAGGGGGAAAATACCAGATTTAATAAAAAGATTATAGATGTTTAATAAAATTAAAGGTATATCATCCGTATTTAGTTGTAAGATTGCTGGAACAAAGCCTACAGTATCAGGCTTGTAAGAAGCTTTGCTTCGCCGACACCTTGCGCTAACTTCTTGTAAACTAAAGGAGATGGAATCAATACACATTGAATTATTATTTTGATTTGGGGGTACAGGGTATACAGTGGTATTGAATGATTGCCTAAAATAGTTTAAAAATAGCATACTTATTTCGGAAGAATCTGATGTGGGTGATTCCATATCATCATGGAGAAACACAATTGTAGAAATTTCATGTTTACTTCCCCTATCTGCATCCTTCTATTTAACGCGAGATACATTACTTCTAACATGTCCGATCTTCGATTTTACTTATCTGCTAACCCGACTGATGTAGTCTTAATCACTGAAACTTGGACGACTGATGAAGGTGCAGACACACTCCTCTTCCTACCAAATTATAATATTTTTCGTAAAAATCGGTGCTCCACTCGTGGTGGTGGATGCATCATATATATTACTAAGGATATCCCAGCCAAACTTTATTCTTCTTCTAAACTGGATGATATTGATGATTCGTTATGGATCGATATACCTTCACTGGACGCCGTTTTCGGTTGTATTAACAACCCACCTCCTCCATCTTCACATAATCTTGATAAGATAAAAAATGCTTTTATTGAAGTTTCTTTGACCCCTCATAAAAATAAACTTATAGCTGGTGATTTTAACACGCCTTATACATGCTGGAATTCCCCCCATCTATCTAGAACATTCTCCTCTTTTTCCGAAGCAATTAGCTTACTAGGTTACACTCAAGTAGTAGATAAACCTACAAGACAATCAAGCCTTCTAGACCTTATTTTCGCATTGGGTCCTAATCCTAGTAATGTGCAAGTCATAACGCCCCTTTCTTGGTTGTGATCATAAAATGGTTATGTGCCAACTTCATCTTTATGAAACTCGGACATCCATCAGCACAGATAATGATTGTCTTTATATTGATCGGATAAAGTTTTCGACTCTAATCAGAAACTCTGATTGGACTGACTTCTTTATATCTCCAGATTTTAATCTTATCTCTTCCATATTTCATAAAAATTTCTCTAGATGTCTTGTAACTGCATCAACTCATCGAAAGACTAAACCTATTAAACTTGAGAAAATAAAACTTCTTGAAAAAAGATAGCCCGTCTTTCTGCTTTTGTAAACCACACACCAGACTTTTATTCATTTTTACGTCTCAAGGAACTTCTTAGCTCTTTTACAACAATCAAATTACAATTTATCGATAATCAAGAAAGAATGGCCCTGAACAGTGCTTCGAAGACCAAGTCATTGAACAGTCTAACGAGATCTCGATATAATCTAAGTAAACATGAAATTTCTACACTTGTGTTCAACAATGATGGTAGGGAATCATTAACATCAGACTCTTCAGAGATAAGTAAGCTTTTTCTGAACTATTTTAGTCAGTCATTCAATACCAGCCTATACCCTGTACTCCCAAAACAAAATATTAATTCAATATGTATGGATTCCATCTCCTTTAGTTTACATGAAGTTAGCGCAATGTGTCGGCGAAGCAAAGCTTCTTACAAGCCTGATATTGTGGGCTTTGTTCCAGCAATCTTGCAACTAAATACGGATGATATACCTTTAATTTTAATAAACATGTTTAATCTTTCTATTAAATCTGGTATTTTCCCCCTCGAATGGAAGCATTCTGTCATTGCACCTCGGCTTAAAACAGGGAATTCGCACATCGTCAGTAATTATCGCCCAATTAATCACACACCTTTTCTCTCTAGGCTATTCGAAAAGATGATCAAGAACGCATTAATAGCTTACTTGGGCCCAAACGCTTTCTCTCCATTCCAACATGGCTTTTTAAATCAGAAGTCCTGCATTACCTGTCAGCTGGAATATTTGGACCATATAACGGCCTCCATAGATCATGGATTAGCTGTACTGACAGTTTTCTTAGACATTAACAAAGCATTTGATAAAGTTCCCCATTCTCTTCTTCTTCGAAAATTATCATCACTTGGTATTTCCGGATCCCTATTTAATTGGTTCTGTTCATATCTTTCTGATCGCACCTTCTCCGTTTCCGTTAATGGCATATCCTCTGAAACACAACCTATACCAAGTGGAGTCATTCAGGGTAGCGTTCTAGGTCCCCTCCTTTTTCTTATATATATTAATGATGTGCAGGATTTCGTAAAAAACTCAAAGCTTTTTATCTTTGCGGATGATATTAAACTTGTTTTAGCTTTTCCAGCCATAGAGGTATCACAGGCTATAGACCCTCTCAACGACGATCTTTCAACCCTTTCAAGTTGGGGCTCACAATGGGGTTTAGAATTCTCAGCTCTGAAGACGCAATTC